>JAPYZO010000380.1:0-59920 GCA_030522905.1 Torymus flavipes | reverse complement strand
GATAATTAATTATCTTATACTAAAAACTTTCAGAATGCAAATGCAAGTTCATTGACTTGCAAATCGCTTACGGACTAGACGTTTGTATAGAAGACTTGATACGCGAAATTTGGTGAACTTTATACCCCGAATGATAAGATAAGCAAAATCTAGAATTACATCCAGAAAAATGAAATGATTATCTATCTATAGGCGAAAATCGTCACCGCTTTCGAATGCACATCAAACAAGTGGTTCAGTTCTTCTCATCTACTGCAATTAAACAATAATTATTTTGGCAATGAAAAACGTCCAGGCCTTTCTACGATATTTGTTATAAGTATAACTACTCCGTGAACTTGATGTGACATCAACTACTGAACAATCACTATAATCATTTAAGCGATCTTTTTAAAAAGACTTTATTTTTATTAATAAATATGAAGTCACTTAAAATAATTTAATAATTATTTAACACGCAATAGCGTTTGCGATTGATCAATTATACCTTATTAACCTTTCTTACCCTCTAATACAATTTTCATATGATATATTAATGAAAACTTTTTTTACTTGACAGCATTACCTTTGGTATAATTAATAACCCTCATTTAAATATCTACTCTTACTTTTTCAAACTTATTTAATGAATAAAATAACTAATGACGCTACTAACTTACGTGGGACTCAATCGCGACTCATTGAAAATAAACACACATTGAATTGAATTACATTGAGTTGTAAAAAAACAAAGCTGAGAATCTTCATCATAATCGTACTTTTTATATGCTTTGCCGTATATAATTGCATTCCGGCAATTATTGCGCTCCACTTTACAGAAAGCAAAAAACCATACATATATTAACAATAATAATTGAAATTGACGAGTGGCATCGATGAGGCAGAAAAACACCTATTTTTATCAATAATGTTCTACATTGGAAATTGCATAACTTATGTAAATACTCATTATACAATTGAGCGAACCAAACTTAAAAAATCTTCGATAGTATTAAATTTGAAGTCTCTAGCTAGTTTACGTTTCCGCGCTTTCACATTCTCCCGTGGATAAACCCGTTTTGAAGTTTAAATAGCATTAAACTCATGTAACGAAACTAATTTATATTATATTACAAATGAATGTGAAATTGTATGAATTTCATTACCAATTAATGCTCATTTTAAGATTTATGAAATTAATTTGAAGTAGGTATAACGTTCTTTATTATAATCATTACAAATATCGTCGAGACAACCAGGAGCAACACTGAATAAACAAGCAAATAATCCCTGTTCATGAACTTGTCAATGTAAATAAACAAGTCTAAATTTAAATAAAATTGTACTGAACTAACAGTAATAAAAAGTCAAGAATTTCTTATATACTTTGGATGTTATTTCAGTTTTATTGTTCAGCTATATTTTGTTAGATAGTACTTACACTTATGCACCTTCTTAAAATAATCGTCAGAACTCTTGTCAAAAAACTTGCAATTGCTTGCAAGCTCCAGTTTGAATATATTTACATTTCGCGCCCTAACCTCAAATGATGAAACAGCAATATCACAGTGTTCTATACCTAACAAAATCAATTTCTTTCGTCAGTTTCTGACATCAAATACAATTCCCTTTGTTGCTAACAATGGGACGCATAAAAAGATAACGTTAAACAATGCAGCAGGCGCAAAACTGAACTCCACCGCTATATAAATTATTAAAAGATCACGTAACCCCCGAACTATAACCAACCCTCTCGACCTCGTCAGCTTCTCGACCCGATCGATGAGAGACCCAGGCAATCACCCTTTGCAATTGATAATCCAAAAAAAGATCTTTCTCTTTTTGCACTTATACCCCTAAACCCAGAAATCCAAAGCAATCCGTTTACTCACACTTATGATATATCAGCTGTCTGCCTGACATAACCTTAACCCGTCCAAAAGCAGACCGCATCGGACTCGTCGTTCCATCCGTTAGCATTGCATACCTACACACGTACGTACACAGCACACTTACTTACCTAAAGCTATGACAACTCCTCTGTCTTCGTCTCTCTCAGGTCGAGAGAAAGTGCACACACCGATGGCGCGAGGACTCAGACGACTCCGGGCCACGACGACGACATCCTCGTCCGCCGAATTATATTGTGTGTATTTTCCCGAAAGACCTCTTTCTCTCTCTCACACGCGGGCGCTTGCTTTCGAAAAAAGTCACATAACGCCCGACAGTCTCGTCTTGTACACACAGCGCGTAGCAGCAGAGTTGCTCGACGCTCAACGCGCGCGTGCGAGCTGTCCCCACTCTACATCGAGGAAAGCACTTTCACGTTGCAAGAGAGAGAGAGGGGGGGGGGGACGTTATAGGTGATGTAGTAGTACACATGCGCGAAGTAAAGGAGATTAGGGTTCGAAATCGAAGGGTTGAATAATAGGGCAGCTGTCGTTCTGGTGTTATAGATTGAGCCGAAGTAGACAACTCATAATGATAGGGCGGATCCATAGATTTTTTAGTATTTAGAGCGAAAGTTTGGTAATTTAGGGTTTTTCATACAACTTTGATGTTTAAATTTAGAAAAATTATATGAGTATGATTTCAATTAAAATTGGAGCAAACGTTCCGTAAAATCGATTTACGATTGATATATCAGTAGTACACTAGTACCTATGGATTTTTACTTTCTTTTCTCGAAACAATTGAAAAATTAAGACCTATTATACTACCTATAATTGACTATAGATTATGTGGAGTATATACAGAAAAATTAATACTTCTAAGTATTACAAAATTTTATGAATAATGCAAAACCCTTTTAAAATATAATAAATAATTTGTTTTATTTAACGTGACTTCATTGATTTCATAGACACTTACACAGTATTTAACACCATATTTACAATTGCAATAAGATCAATACCATTTTAAATAATTTCATTTTAAAAAATCCAATAAAAAAAGAAAGTATATTGAAATTTTACATGAACAGAAATGAAACAATCACACAGCATGATCGAATAAAGCTTTCTCACTCATAATTACAATTTAGTACAAAAAAAACTGCACATTTTAAAGCACTTAACAAGTGCAGCGACAACAAATTAACTAACTCCACCATAAATCAATTAGTTCTCTGTCCCTCTGCGCTAGAATGCCTTGCATGATTCATCATTGATTCAACTCGATTTGCAGTCTCCCTAACAACATCAGAAATATCATCCGGCAATGTAGGTATATGAGCAGAGAGCCTCTTGTACATTGATTCTTTATTGCTCTCTGTCTTTTTACGGCGTTGCTCTTCGTATTTGATTTGTTGTTTGTAAAAAATAGCATTCTTTAATAGCTCCATTGTGCTATTGAAGCTCTTCGTGGCTCCATCCATTTCTTTGATTGCACTAACTGCGTACTCAACATCATAGCAATGACCCTGAAGCTGTTGTCTCAAAGCCAGTACCTCGACCCTTTTCTCAACCATTGGAGGCAAGGCTTTTCGAACATGCTCTTGAAGCCTATAAAATGCCAAGGATGGTTCATTGGCGACAATGTGCATGTTTTCAGAAATTCTTTCCGTGGCTAAAAATAGAATAATCATTTTGTAATCAATTGACATAAACATGTATAAACATGTAAAATTTGAAAATATAAATCAAAATATATTAAATATTTTTGAATAGTACACATAACCTTAATATAAATTAAATATTTATAATCTTTTTAAAACTGATAAAGGCAAACAAGTACCTTTTTTCACCCTTGTCTCTAACTCCTGGTCAGGTTGATACACTTTTGCCGACATTTTCGCACAATTTCTTTAGAATTTCGTAATTATTTAATTACAACAATCAACAAATAACAGTCTTCATCATCTTCGCATAATCACACCCCTGCACTGAAAAAGCATCGTCAACACTTTCATCGTTGTTTCTTTTCAATATAAACACTACACCCAATGTGCCACAAAATCCAAATATACTCAAAGAAATTTTGCTCCGAAATTCCGAAAAAAAATACTCTGGAGCCGAGAGATAAAAGGAGTGTCAAAATCAGCTGATCGACAGTTGGGCGCCGAAATGTTGTCGGCCGTGCGGCCGGAAGTCGCGTTATATTACCCCCTCCCAACAGACCACGAATCTGATCTCTGAATCGATGAATCGCATTGCACACCACGATAATGATGACGTGCAGCCTGCGCGCGCTCGCCTCGAAATTCGGAGTACGTGGCAGAATACAAGAGCGGCGCTGGCTTCAGTCCCGTAAGCGTACCGATACGCCACATGTGCCGTCGTCGCTGCTAGTCAACCCGGCCATTTGCCCCGTGTTTATTCGCAGGTTAGCCAGCGCTCCAAGGCAGGTAGGTGAAAATCCCTCTAATTCGCCGTTATCTTCGATTTGTACAATGAAAATTGCCCATTCATCGGGCAATGTAAGTGCGCGAGTTTTCATTTTTTCACAAAGTTTACGGTTTAAAAGGATATTGGCGAGTTTGTTGACGGTACAAAGTATTATCTGGTCAAGTGCAAGGTGGAACGACCTGTGAGCGACGCTCCGTTGAGCCGAAACATACGCAAACGATTTAATGCTTATTTTGAATGAATCCTCGGATTTGCAAGCGATAGAAGTGTCTTGCAGGATGTTACTCGGCGGTTTTTATTGCTTTTCGGGAAAGCGCGAGTCTGGAAAGCTGTTTATTCGAGAAATAATCAAATCAGAGCAGACGTCTCTGAGCGGACTTTGCTGTTGATTTCCATATTTTTCGTCGGTTCGTTGACTGCTTAATGATCTCTGATATGATGACTGTGTTTTCTGTTTCAGCATGAAGCTCCAATTTTTACTTTGTGTAGCAGCTGCAGTGCTGGTTGCAGTATGCGGAGAGGAGGAGGAAACTGAAGGAGCACGTCTCCTTGTGGCGAAACATGTTCACAACAAGTACCTTGTTGAGAACATGGATGTTATTGTTAAGGTAGATATTCTCTTTGTGATATCTTGTTCAAAAACAGAAATTTTCTTTTATAAATCAACATCAAAAGGTTGATTGGAAAAATTCTTGTTAAAAAAAATGCTGATGTTTTATATCAGTTACTTATATAACTCTTTTACCTATTAAAATTGTTTATTAACTTACATTTTTTGGGTTTCAGTACACGGTGTACAACATTGGTAGCTCAGCTGCCCTGGAGGTTGAAATCACAGACAACTCCTTTGACCCGGATAACTTTGCCCATATGAGTGGTGAACTGAGTGCCAGAATTGACCGTGTTCCACCAAATACGAATGTCACGCACACTGTTGTTGTTAGGCCAAGGAAACCTGGTTACTTTAATTTCACTTCTGCTGAGGTGCTGTACCGCAGGAAAGACGATGCTCCCAGACTACAGGTTGCTGCCAGTAGCGAGCCTGGCTTGGCATACTTCACCTCGTACAAGGAGTACGACAAGAAGTTCTCCTCCCATGTGGTAAGTTCAGAGATCCTTTTTTGAAATTAGCATTTATTTTTTCAATGATACCTTTGTTTATATTTTTGAACTATCAAAATTACACTTAAATTTAAATAACAATTCAAATTGTAACAGAAAATTAATTATAGTAGATTATAAAATTATTAAATTCCTTGTAAATTTTATTTTAAAAAATTTCTTCCAGATTGACTGGGCTGCATTTGCATTTATGACTCTGCCTTCCCTCGCAATTCCATTTGGCCTCTGGTTCTCCAGCAAAAGGAAATATGAAAAGCTGTCTAAGAGCACAAAGAAACATTGAATGTTTACAAAACTCATAATCTTAAGTAGAACATTTATACAAAGAAGTTATTTTTTGCGTGATTGTGAGAGGTGCGACTGTTCCGTTGTATACTTCGAATTTTGTAATAAACATTATTTATAAAGATTTACTTCAAACACTTTATTAAAAAAGCTCTTGCTCATCAATTACACTGACACTTCTTTAGTTAGAGAAAGTATATTTACATAGATAAGTTTCAATCAATTTCTTATTCATACAAAGTTTACTGTTGAAGTCTTTTCTATCACTTTCACTAATTTTATTAGTTATTTGTTACTTGATCACATTAAGTAAATGCTTATGTTTTACATTTTTGAATCCAAAATTCTATTTCTATAATTCATTTGAGAAAATTAAAAAGAAACAGTATAAAAATTTAATTAAACAAAATAAAACAATTATGTAAAACACGAGTATTTGATTAACCCTATAAAAATTATTTAAATTTAATGATTATATAAAAGGAACGAATCAATGAAATCGAAAAAAATATAAAATTTTAAAGAATAAATTAAAAAATTAAGTAATCTCAACTTCTTGGAATTCTATCATTACTTCGCAATAAGAGTAAATGTTCACTCACTCAAATGATAATAAATTGATTACATTCCTTCAGCTGCATACAGAACTATATAAGTCACACAAGAAAAAAAAACTCCATGGCATTTAAAGTACAAAGTTAACATTGAGTTTTAATTCACACCCGTTCATTCAGCTATTTCGATTCACCGTCAATAAATTGACTGTTTCATTCTTTTATCTTTCTATCGTCTTAAAGTCCTACTATAATTACACTTTATATACACTCATCAAATATCATTTACGTCACTGTATAATGGTAAGTCTTGACTTCTGTTTAAACGTGAGAGTACTACCCGTAATAAAATTATTACAAGAAAAACGTTAGTCTTACAAAAATTATTGAAAGGTTTAGGAAATTTGCAAATCGTTTGACAGCCTTAAGAAGATGAAGTTTCACAAACAGACAATTTACAGACATGTTCTATTTCTCCTTGCGTTTGGCGTGAAATATCCTCGGGGATCACCATACACTGGCTCAAACGCAGAGAATGGCCTTAACGGCGAACCGGGACTTCCTGGACTAGATGAAGTTGATGCATTGTTCATTGACGTTGATCCTGGTGGTGATTTTTTCAGCGGCGGTGAACACTTTTCAGCTGAAGAAAATATTTCATACTTTTAACAGAGCTTCGAAAAGTCGTTATTTGATGAATTTTTATTAAAATAATCATCTTTCTAATTTTATGAATGAATTATTCAAATTTTTACAATATTACTTACCAAAAACGTTCTTATTCTTTACTGACATATCAACATTTGCCATTTTGTTTTTCCAAACTGTAAATATCACATACATAATATAATATGTGTAAAAATTAAAAATAGAAATCATAAATATCTCAACTTACAGTGGAAAAAGGATATTGTTAGTATAACAAACGTTCCTAAGGTATAACGATGGAAGTACATGTAATCTACCCAATGGATACCCGAAATTCGTGGGAATTGGTCATATTTAGGCACTCGGATTAAAAGCTGTAAAAAAATTAATTTATGTATTTTTACAATAAAAAGAAAGAAAAAAATGAAATAGTAAAAAACAGTATTCATACCGAAACATTTTGCTTCGTCAGCTCATTTGTGATGATAATTTTACGACCTTGAACCTCGTCTTGATTCTGCGTTAAGCTCAGTTTGTATTGTGCCACATTCTTCGTAAGAAACTGTCGAGCCCCAACACTAACTTCCTCGGGAGCTTCAATCTGCGTAAAATTAATAATATTTTGTTATGAAATTTAAAATACACGTTATAATAAAAATATTTGTAGTTTTATAAAATATCACTATTAATCATGTACAAAAAATCATGATTATCATTATCTATTATCATTATTATCATCTACTCACAATAATGTGCTCCAAAACGTGTGGAAGACCATAAATGTCTAAATTAGCAATGGGAACTTCCTGCCCCAGTGAACTTAAGAATATTATTTCCCTTGTAGGAATGTACATAGGCGGGAGGTACGATACTTCAATTGGAGTACCTTCTAAATCTCGACTTAAAGCATTAATCCTTAATCTAGTTTCCAGTGTACTAGATAGCACCGATGGTAATCCCATAGGAATAATATCGCAATAGTAGAACCCTAGAATAATCCAATATTTTTAATTAAAAATCATAAAATATAGGACAGAGAACATCAGATAGTGTCGCCGAAAGATAACTCACCAGTCACCATGTCAAACCGTGGTTTAGCGTAGAACAGATCCTTGACACCGACCGTCGAATGTATCGGAGCAAACTGCACGGTGCAGATGAACGGATAATGGCTCAGAGAAAAGGAGGAGAGAGTTCTGCAACCGCCCAGACCCCTCGATAGTATGTTGTTTTCTTTGATGGTCTCATGCTTGCCCTTAAGTATCAGTGGCACGCTAAAGATTTCTGTGCCAGTCACGTTTTTGCCCTTCAACGGGACGAGCGTCATCTTGCCTATAGGGTTCACGGCGACTTCGACTTCATCGCGGAGGTGCGTGGCGATGCTGTGTTTTACTCGAGCATTGCCTGGACTTCGGGCTCGTCCAATACCGGTGATCGGATCGACAGACAGAACTTCCGGCGCTGAGGATTGCCAGTAGCCTGGATCCCCGTCCGAGGAAAGCAGCGGCATCGAGAAACAGACTACGTCTCCGACGGTAAGGATAGTCTAAAATATTTAAAAATTGAAAATTAGTAAGTTTAATTCACAACGTCGTAATAAAGTACAGTTTATTGTTGAACATACCTTTGTTGGGAAAAGAACGTCCCCGATTGCCATGTGCACGTAATCAAACATCAAATTAGGATACTTTTCGTTGTAGACTTTCACGATAAGCTCGCCATTCTCGAGGAATTTAGCGTTGACTGTATTCACATCGCTTTGAGTAAACGTTATCAAATCAGTGCGACTCGATAATGTTTTAAAATCAATTTCGGCAGCATGGAATTTAGCGCCAACGTTGTCGTAATACTCAAGAACGTAATCCAAGTCCATGCCTTTTGGCAACATCGTCAATTCTTCGCCAGTTCGGATGCGAACGTTAGATTTCAAGGATAACATCACGTAATGGATAGGTTTAATCTAAAATGAACAAAATAAATTTAAAAAAAAGTAATATTTTAAACACTTAAAAAAAAGAATAAAATAAAACTGTATGACTCACATAAACAGCAATCGTAAGAATTTGTTTCGAACTATAGGCTTCAACATTCGTAACAGTAACAATTCCACTTCCATAGTGTTCGCCCGCCTTGAGCACGCCGTTCTTATCAACGCTAATAATGTTAGGCACGGAAGTCAAAGCGTGCGAATCTGCATCGGACTCCCCACCGGTCTGCCCGCTCGTCAGCACCTTGTACGTGGTAGATCCATACTTATCGCGATTCGTTCGTAATTTAATCGACGAATTAGGTGCCATGAGTAAGACTAGTGATTCGGAAGCCACATCGTCGTTGATTAGTCGCAGCTCCTCAAATATCTCTACTTTCACTGAAGAACTAAAACTCGGCTGAACGCGGCAGCCACCAAGAACGTTACAGGGTGTCGTTGCCGTCAGCACGATCGTCGCTATGCCAGGCTTGATGGCCTTAGCCCTCAACGTCACCTCGTTCTGGTACCTGACATTGATTCCTGTGCCCTCGTACATGTTGTGCAGCGTCATCAGTTCAGAGTCGCTTGTCGACCAGGTGAATACCAGAGGAGACTTCATGGAGCCGATGATCAATGGGGTTAGGTGCTCGGGGATACCGAAGGCCCATACGGGTAGCACCGCGCCGACTTTCACTCTCAGTGTGGGCAACACGATTTTCACACCTTCCAGTAGGATAACGCGGACTAAAGCATGGTCTTGGGAGAAAACAACCTTCTTGCCCTTGGAATCCTCGCCGACAGCCTTGGCAAAGATCGTCGTCTCACCTGTCGTTTTTCCTTCGATCACACCGCTACCGTCGATCTCCAGAATCTCTTCGTCGTCCGTGGAGAACTCGATCTGCGCGTTCTTGGGACCACCGACTGTGGAGATCTGATAGATGGTGCCGACTAGTGTGGTGAGGTTTTTAGGGAGGACTTGAAGCGGCGGGAAGACCTGGATAAAGACCGTCTCGCTGCGAACCTCGTTGACACCCTGGCCGCTACTGAACACGACCTGTGCCTCACCTTCTTCGAGACCATGCACCTGGTAAAGAATCTTGTCGAAGGGCGCGCTGCCCTGCTCTTTTGTGGGCATACGCTTAATGTCGATGTAGCCGTTTTCCGTCTCCACTTTGATATCCAGAGCATCGAGAGAAGGTAACATCATGAGGAACCCATTGGTATCGTAAAGTTGAAGCTTGGCGACGATGGATTTGCCCTTCTCAACTTTATTCACACTCTCGACTTCGAAGCTCGCTAGTTGTTGCACTTCTATTTCGACCTCAGCAGGTCGCGAAGACAGGCAGAGATCGATGAGTTCAATCCTGAGAGTTCCCGACCTTCTCGGGATAATGCTGATTGTGCGCGTAGGCTCGACGTAACGCACGTCCGCTACTTCCTCGTTACTCAAAATGAGGTCGTAGTAGCCCGAGCCCTGACTGACCTGCAGGTAGTACTTGCTGTTCGGGTCGTTGAGAATTTTCAGTCTATTTGGGATTATTACAGTGTCATTGACTAAGAATATGTTGACGCTGGCTTCGATCAACGGAGTCGCTATGGCACCTTTCTCGTTCTCCGTGGGGAACGGAGGATATTCCGGAGTAATTCTATATCTGTAAAGAAGTAAAGTAATAATATAATTACAGAGTAATTTAAAAATAATGAAATGTTTGAATTTTTGAACTTTAATTACCGTTGAAGAATATTCTTCTGATACCCAGTCACTTTAGCTTTCAAGGTTAATGAATCGATGTATCGCTTAGGTATGAGCTGCTGATAATGATTTTTTGGTAATATCACGTTATACTCATAAGTCGTTTCTTCCAAGGTTCCTATCGGGATCTCCAGCGCCGCACTCGCAGATGGTTTCATGTTCCAGTCGATGCTCAAACTGGTCACGTTATCGAAGCGTCGTCCATTATGATCTTTTACTATAACGAGCAGTCTCAGCGACTCCTCGCTGTGCGCAACGATTCTCTCGGTATCTTGGTTGACTGGACAATTTTTCCCATCCTTGAATTCCGGCAGCAGGTAAATAAACCGGGGTTTGGCACAGAGAACCCTGATATTCGCAACCGCCTCGCCACCTCTGCAGGAGGGTAGTATCGGCTCATTGTAGATGCTGAATGTAACGTAGCCGTCGCCCAGGGATTTGCAAAGAACTTTGAACACGGAAATTTCACCTTCGTTGACTGTTTCTTGCTCGGATACTTCGAGGATGCTGTTATCGGAGACACGCGCTTCTCTTCGGTAGCTATGTCTTACACCAGCCCAAGGTAGTGGTCCACCTCTGAAAATGATGTTTCTTGAGGAGCCGACCGCTAGCACAGTTTCAGCTTTAGCTGGGTGCATTACTACGAGGGGTTCGTAGGCCGATACAGTGACGTTGTCAGTTAAGGTCCTGCCGTACGTTACGGAGACCTTGGAGGCACCAACATTTTCACTGACGATCGCAACGATAGCGCAAGCGTGATTAACAGGGTGAATGTTCTCGCTTTCGGTTTCCACGAAGATGCCGTCCGGAATGTCGACTTCGAAAGATAAATCTTGACAATCGTTGAATGGAACTAATCTTACCTCTGATCCATCGTGAAGCTCTCCGTAAAGTGCAATATGAAGGTGGATAACTTCACCAACTGCTGCCTCCATGTTGTACTGTATGATTTCTAATTTGGCAGGGATCAAAACGTGAACCTTTGCTGTATCACGGTTGTGAACGTTGCGAACAAGTGATACGGTTACATCGGCCGTTCCTTTTTGCAATATTTTTAAAGCTCCGTTTTGCGATACACTGACAATTGCGGGTTGACGGCTGTTCCAATTATATGAGCCATCACCACCACTTGCTTTGAGAGCTACGTCATATCTATAAATAGAATAAATAGAAATATAGTAATTTAAGACTTTTGACTCCAAAGTATTCTAATTTATGTATTGAAAAAATTAAATAAATGTTTTGAAATATAACTGAATGTTTACCTTGTTTTGACTTTTGGATCCCATGGTAAAGCTAAGACCCTTGGATGAATTGTCACTGGAGAATGGACTACGAATTCTGTTTTAGCAGTAAGTTCTGGATAAATTGGTATTCTTTTTCCTTTATTATTGATTACACCATGCAATGTTGCTTCTACTACAGTTATTCCTGTTGAAATTGGTACAGCAACAATATGAGTACCATTTTGTGTTGTTAATTTTTTATCAAAAAAGTTGTCATTAACTTTCATTGTGACTTCAACACCTTCACCAATATAAAATTTGTGATCCTTGCTAAAAGTAAAAATATTCATTAGTTCTTGTTGAAGACTTACTATTTCATTATTAATGAATGTTTGAGATTTACCTGTCAAAAAGTTCAACAATTATTTCATGAGTATAGCCCAGAATAAGTGACCGAGTTCGATGAGGTAAAGCAGCAACTGTAATGTGGGAAACTTCATTCACATTCACTGTAGCAGTTGGTAGAATAACACCATATTCTTCATGAACATTTTTGTCATACAAAAGAACTTTTGTTTTTCCACCCATTAAAGCATAAGCACTTGTTCTTGCCTTATTGATTTCCAGAATATGAGGATTCTCAGCTTCCAAATAATATTGACTTGTTGGAATATGTATTTCTTCAAGACGGCCTTGATGAACCTATACAAAATTGTAAGAATTACTTCTATTGAACAATAATTTTTAATTCAGAAAGATAATAAATACTGATATTTACCTGTACTATCCTGTATATAAAACTGTCAAATGGCATTATTGTAACATCTGATGGTATAATGATCAAATTGGCAACAACAATGAGTTCCACTTCTACAGGAGGTACATGTTTATACTCAGGATGTAATAATTTCACAGCAACTTTTGCAGTTCCAGTCTTAACACCTTCCAATAAGACAATATTTCCTGTTTTTCCGATTGCATCAAGCATATCCACAGAATGAGGAGTTTCATAAGGTGACTCTTGGAAGGTCATGAATCTCAGCACATTATTTGGTGCAGTATTAATTTGCAAGCCCTTCTTGTCAATGTTTCCTATCTCCCAGGTGAACTCAATACCAGCTAATGTAGTGAACTCGTTTCCTTGCTCATCATAAGCACGCACTTCAAAAGCTTCTGGAGCTTCTTCTATAAATAATTCTCTTGTAGTAGTAACCATGTTTAATGAAAATATAGCATCTACTATGACATCGCATCTTAAGAAGTGTCCAGTGTTTACATCCTCTGCAAGGATGATAGCAGTCTTTCTAGTGGGGTCTCTAGTAACTGTTTGTACTATAACTTGTATAGAGCATGAGTTATCATAATCCTCATTGATGGGTATCAAGCGTACAATGTCTGGCCGAGATGTAGACCTATTAAAATGCAAATACCACAGTACTATTAATTTATCAATCCATTCATTTGTAATATATAGGTAAATAACTCAAAATTGTAGTTCGAAAGCAATGACTATAACGTACTTTCAATAAATTAATTTTAAAATTATTCATGAAACCAAAAGTTAGGTTATGTTCAAGAACTCCAAATTTTTCTTGACTAAGTACCACATGAAATAAAAATCCAAATCCAAAGACATTTCAAAGTACAGCAAAAGAAAAACCGGTAAAAAGTCGAACAAACATGCAGTTCTTTCAATAATCGTATGAAAATCTTACCATTGATAGCAACCACCCTCGGTGACGTCGAGGGTGAAATTCACGGGGAAGTCGTTGAAGACCGGCAGCAGGACGCGGGGCACGTTGAGCCTGTCAGCCCACACGAAGGGCAAGGCAAAAAGCAGGACGCATAGCGCCGTAATACAGGGTATTTTCAAGAATTTCCGCGATCCCGCCATAATCACGGCCTACATGTGTTTTTGCAAAACGGCGGTTTGGCTCGCTCTCTCGATGGTCTCTTCCTCTTCTCCGAAGCGCGCACGCACTGATAATAGTGTCTGCCTCTGCGCACTACCTTCGGCTAAGTACGCCGTCCGCACCGCTTTAGACGGATTTTCTTTGTGCGGTGATATTCGTGTCGATTTGTTATTCGATGATTAAGATTTATGATAGGTGGTTGTACTTATAATATGGGTAAGGCGTTCTAGGATGGTTTTAGGTGGCGATTGCCGAATAATTATTTTTAGATTCAACCGTGGATTCAACGAATCGTTCGGCTGGAGAGATTTGAATGTCGGCGGCCGGCGGCCATTGCTCGCGCGCGCGGGATAAAAGATGGCAACACTGCTTAAAGCTGTGGAGTGTGGAGTGTGGCGGATGGAAACTGGAAGCTATTTCATTTCGTGTGTGTGTGTGCGGCCACTCTGTGCGTGTGAGAGAACGATATTCATCACATCACGATCCGGCCAGTGGCCCTACGCTGATCGGGTTGTAAAAAACACAAAATCGCGTCCCCACAAAGTGCCGCGTCGACGACTAGTGTTGATAGTGTCATAAATCAGCTGTTTTAGATTTAATTAAATGTTTCGGCAAGCCCGTTCAGGCATAAAACAGCGCGGTTACGGTGAGAAGTAAAGATTAAAATGCAAATTTTCATAAATTCATGACGTTTTGCGTTATTAATATACGTCGAAACAGGATTCCGAGTCATGACGTGTTGAGCTATCAATATTGCCATTCAGTAAATAGTATAGGCATTAAATTAAGTCACTCATGGTAAGAGTTACACTGAATCACGCGAATACATATAGTTTATAGATTAAAGAATAATAAATAAAGTGTTGGGAGGATTTTGTGAGTCTCAAAGGCATGAGTATAGACAGTATGAGAGTAGGAGGAGGACGTTGTCCTCCCCTTCTTGTCGGCGGACTTCTCATTGCCTGCATTATGATGGTTTGCAACTGGTGGACCTTATCTTCAACAAATTATGAACTTGCCCGACAAATTGACGACTTGACTGAAGAATTAAAGATGAGGTACTTTCCACTTGTGTACTCCATTGTTGTACTGCATTAACCCAAGTTTCTTTACATTTAATTCACAATTGAAACATAAATATTTACTTTGAATTTTTAGTGGAAAAGAGAGAGACCAGTGTATGACACAACGCTCTGAAATTGACAAGGAAGTTAAAGACTGTAAGGACGACGCAAGAACTACTCATGTTAAGTTATCACAAGTGGAGGATGCTATGTCTACATTCACTAAGGAAATTGAATCTTATAAACAAACTGATTTGACCAAAACTGCCACTTTAGAAGCATTGAGATTGGATAAAAAAACTATAGAGGTGCAACTCGATAAACAAAAGGAAGAAAATAAAAAGCTTGAGGATGAAATCAAACAAGTTAGTTAAAAGTTTCTATTTAAGAATCATTTTTATGTCACGTACAAGATCTCTATGCAATTATCAAAAAAATTATAATGTAAATCTAATTTACCTTTAATTATTATTTTTGTAAACCATAGTTTCTGACATTTATTCTAGGTAAAAGATGATTTTGAGAAGTTTAAACTTACAATCAATGCACCACAACCAAAGCAGGTACCTGCGTTACCTATTGGTAAGTTTTTTTAAAAATATTTTAATGTTGATAAAGTTTGAATCTTGAAAGCATTTTGGACTCTACTAATTTAGCAAGCAGCACGGTCATAAACTCAGCGCATTTGGGTCCAATTGAAACGTCAGCTGTTCATGTTTCTGCACGGGGTCAAGAAGGAATGCATTTTCATGGGGTTCCCATACTACCTCATGATCCACCTGGCGCAGTGCGCCTGGCTCCTCGCTTTTCTGTTACAAAATTAAAAGATTAGCTTATAGAATCAGTGCAGAGTGTTTTATGAATGAGTGGTTTTTTATGAGGTTTTTGTATTTACTAAAATTAGGTAGCAGTGTCATTTTTCAGATGGAGACATAGACTGTAATAAAAGAAACAGTTAGATCTGTTTTTAATATTAATTTTTAAAGTGTTTTCATAATGTTTACTTGCTTTATAAATGTTACGTAGTTTGAAAATTCTGTTTATAAAATATACTATTGTTATGAAATTAATTTTACTATATTTATTAATATAAACTTCACATTAGTTAAAAAATAAGACATTTTGATTTGAGAAGAAAATAAATCAAATTTATTGTGGAATAGAAAATAAAATATAATAATTTTCAGCTCGTATGTTGGAAAAATCTCAAGCTAATAAAACGGCAGTAAATGTTCAGTTACCTCCTCAAGTAAATGCCCCACCAAATGTGGCAGATGCTGAACCTCAAGTACAAGATAATCAGGACAAAGATAATAGCAATATGAGGGGTAAATATATTTCTAAAATTTATAAATGATATTCCTCATAGAACTTTTATTTTTATTGTATTTGATATTTGATATTTAATATTTATTTACCACAAAATTCTACAATGTAAAAAATTTCATTGTAAATTTCATTGTATTTATTATTTTTATTATATCCTGTACTTTACATACCGATTTGATGAATACCTTTTTTTGTAAAATTTGTATACAAACACTATGCATATAATTTTAAAATAACAGTTTCAATATTAATATTTTAATTGTTTTTGTTTGATATTTGTTATAAGAAATATTAAAAGCTATCAAATATATAATTTGCCTACATCAATTAAAAATAATTAATTTTTAACATTTATTAATTCATAACTTCTTTTTAGAAGATAATGCAGCAGAAGTCAATGGGATTGATGGAAATAATGCAATTGATTCGGAAATAAATTTTAACTTAATGTCTGATCCTAAAGCTCGTGATGTGAAAGAGTGAAGAATCATTACTGTACCAGCTATCAAAAAACATTAATTGTTTAGAGTATTATTGTTTTGATGAACCAATTAAATAGAGATTTGTGTGAATTTTATTCCAATTGAGAATGGAAAGTTTCTATGCTTTTGAAAGATGTAATAGACAATGAGAGCATTAGCTTCATATCCACAATATCACTTTTGTAACTATGTGATTAGCGTCATTCTCAAAACATATTATTCTTAAAAGAGATTTGTTTTTTTTTAATTTAAAAATTTATTTTGTTATATAATGGGTCAATTACCTACATCGCACAAAGTGCGTTTAAAAATAATTGTGAAAAGTTATTTATCTAAAATGTCTAAGATGTATAGATATTTCCGATTCTCTTGAAAATCATAACTAAGGAGAGAATAAGAGACAATTTTTACCGAAAATTTTATTGTGTTAATATTACATGTAACTAAATTGTTTGTAAAACTTTTGTGTACATTATCATGTGAATTAGGATAAAATTAATGCTATCGTTTGAAATAAGGTAGAAATAAATAGACTAAGATTTTTACATAGACTTTTTATGTTTGATTCGCTGCAACGATATAACACAAAATGAATCTTACAAATTCGCTCACACTTTGGCCTAAAGTCTAAAGGTTGTTCCCATAAATAGTACGATCGTTATTGCTTACGTTCTCACGCATGAATGAATCACTACATTCTAAAATGATTTTCAGCTGATTAAAATCACGCAGGCAATTTGATATACAATATCTTCGTTCTGCCAGAGCATGAAAAAGTGATTTTATATTGTCAATGTATAATATTCGCTTACTAACTTTGGATATTAAAGCTGGGATTCACATAAATTGCGTTCTGTAGATGTACAAAACTTTTTTTATATTAATTTAGATAATGGACAAAAACTCTACATTCCTTAGTTTTCAACCGAATACATAGGTTTTATGACGATAAATTCTCTTTTCATATAATTAACATCAACTTTGCATTTGCTAGATGCAACATGATATAGTTATAACATTCTAATAAATAAGTTTACATAATTTCATTTAAATATTCATATATATTAAGTGGTGATGTTTAACATAAATTTGAAACATAGTTGCAATTTGTAATGAATTGTACAATTTCATGACATTTAATGACATGTACTTAATACATGTAATTTTTTTTTATATTAACTTTCGCATGATACAATATTTGAAATATTCTTCCTGATGGAATATTTTTATTTAAATTTTGTATTATATCCAAATATTTTTCATTAAGAAGAATTAGAAAAACAAGAATAAACGCATAAAATAACTTCTGAAATAATATCTTAATATTATTTTACAGGATGTAATTATAATTATAATTTTGCAATGGTATATATAAAGATTAAAAAAAAAAATAATAAAAAAAAAAAAAAAAAAAAAAAAAAAAAAAAAAAAAAAAAAAAAAAAAAAAAAAAAAAAAAAAAAAAAAAAAAAAAAAAAAAACAAATGAAAATACATATGCTAATATTAAAATACTTAATCAAAAAATATTTCTACATACATTTTTCATAACTAGTAAAAAATATTCGTATAAAAAATGTTTTCGCTTAATTACTTGAAAATAAACTTATTTAAAATTTTGGAAGTTTATGTTTGCACAGCATTAAAGTATATATTTCTTTAAACGGGAGGCAATTATCTCATCTAAAAAAATCATTTTATTTAACAAAATGCAATGCTTGACTAGGACACGTTAAGTAGCGACTAGATATATATCATTATATACTGAAGCTTATTTATATTTCACTGTTGCGTTTTTGTATTTATTTAAGGGTCTACAAAATACAAAGGGTTTCTAAAATTTTGCTTGATGTTCGTATATACGTTAAAGGCCGTTTCTTTGTCTTTGGACAAGGTTACAAACACTACACCTAAGCAGAGAAACTTTCTCTAGCAAAAAATACTTTCTGGATTTTTTGTAAATTTGTAATAAAATAATTCCTGTTAAAGTATTTCTATTCTTTTAAATAAAGGTGTGCAAACCAATTTTGTTAAAAGAAATGCCTCTACTTCTAAATATTTAGTAACAGGTTTTTACTATTTTAAAATAAATTAATTTAATTAATCAACATTTAGAACATGTAACTGATTTCATTAATTAGCTATTAATTGCATATCTTAATTAAAAATATTCTGCAAATTAATAAATTACATATAAAATTTAAAAATAGCTCAACATTAATAAAGTTATATACTTATAAAAATTTCATTTGGTTATTTCTAAAATAGAATAAGGTGCCTGCACCTAAAATTAAATTTATAAAATTTTCATCTGCTGGGAAGACTCACTCGACTCACAGATTTCGTTGTGTTCGCACCGGGTATGTTTCATATGATAGCTGCCTTTTACTATTTTCTGTTTATTTTAGGGGGAGTAATGAGGATTTGGTTGACGTTTTCTTCTAAAAATGAATGCAAAGATTGAACGCAATCTCCACCATCGACTGTGTTTTCGTGGAGCAGTTCGAGATCTCTCTTTCATTCGTATTTGTCTAACTAAAGAGTAAAATGCATCATCAATAAACTGACGGAGAGCTGCAGATGTCTCATAAAAAGGACAACCCAGCTGATTAGCCAAAGCTTTCCCTTCATCTGTGGTTACCTGTAATAAAAATTAAAATAATTAAATCAACAACTTAAAAATCTAACTAATTAATTGCAATAATATTAAAAATATAATAGTATTCAAATCAAATTTTATTATTTACCTCACGTTGATGCTGTAAATCAAATTTGTTTCCCACTAGTACAAGAGGAATGTCTTCATTGGCTCGAACTCGAGATATCAATTTACGATATTCAAGAACTTCTTGAAAACTATGTCGATCAGTTACAGAATAGCATATCATAAAACCTTCTCCACATCGCATGTATTGATCTCTCATCGCTGTAAATTCGACCTATCAATGATATCAAATACATAGGTTAATGAATGCTTATATTTACATTATTCCTGATTTTATGAAATAAAACATCATCTCTTCTCACCTGGCCTGCTGTATCTAAAATATCCAGCAGAGCAGCTTCACCATCTATAACTGCTTGCTGTTGATATGAATCCTCTATAAAGTTATATCAAATGTTATATAAGTTATATAATGTTTAGAATCATAGTAATTGTTGATAAACATTTACATTGATTTTTAATACAAACTCACCAATAGTTGGATCATGGTCATTCAAAAAACTGTGACTTACAAATTGTAAAGTAACAGCTGTAAAATTTGAAAAACCATTAAGAAACAATACTGATGTATTCACAAAAATAAAAAGATTGAATATTACCTGACTTGCCAACACCTCCTTCACCAAGAACAACAATTTTGTAAACTCTGAGACCCCCTCTTGTTGTTGGCTGTGGCACAACAGGAATATCATTTTTACATTCAGAACCCTGAAACCAACAAAAGTAGATTATTTATTTATGTTAGGTATTGTTGTAATTGTAGACAAACTTACAAGCATCTGGTATTGAAAAAATTAAACACAATTGAACTTTAAAAGAATACTGAAATAAATAATCATAATATTATTAAGAAATTCCTCTGCAGTGAATTAAGAATACTAAAAAAATAATTGAATAACAAGTAACAATCAGTTGTCAATCTACTCCAATCTTGCTCCCAAACAACGCCAATTGGGATTCCAAGGAGCTATCTACTGTCTTTCTATCTCGCTCTTTCTTTCGCTCTCCCACACATATACACACGCGCATAATTGCCATTAAATTCGTATTGATCAATTAAAACCGCGCGCGCGAGAGAGAAAGCAGCTGTATAAGCACCTATGTACTCCGATCCATCGTCCGAGCTATTTTCACACGATACTCCAAAAAAAGTAATAAAAAAGCTTTCCCTATTTCTCTTTTACTCACCAGGTAGGCAGTAGTGCCTCGATCGAGTATGACGTCCGTCATCGTGTTTTTCTACTCGTGCCCGCGCCGTCGTCGCGATGATCCCCCTTGCTCATACCACCTCGAAGAGAAAGTCTCGTCTCCGCGAAATAAATCCGCGTTATATATAACAACAATGTATATAAGTATATTATTATAAATCGTCTAATAGCTCAGCGACGGCTGGCCGCCCGGGGCAGTCCACCACGTGCGACTACGCTGCTGCTGCAGTCGGTGCGGAGGAGCGTCGACCCTGCTGTGACGTCCTTGACAACGGCGGCGCGGCGCTTCTTCGTTAACGCCGCGTCGTCTCTCCTCATTACGACTACTTTTTTTGTATACCCTAGGTACTATAAAGTAAGACGACTCGACAACGACGTGCGCGGGACACTTTTTATTTTCGGTGCTTCTTGTTTACAGGTGACATGTTATGTAGGCCGAGCGAATAGCGGTGCGCTACTAAGGCAGAGAGCAGCAGCAGCAGCAGCACACATCATTCACTCACTGCGGATTTCCATTCGCGGAACATAGCGCACACGCGCGCACGCGTAGGTGTATACTTTAATATAAAAGTGTGGGTGATGTGCGCGAAAAAAAGGAGAAAGTTGCGCGGGACTCGGGAGCGAGCCCTCGAGAATCGAGCGCGCGGAGACACACATGATGCGCGCGCGCACGGTGGATTTGCGAATCGTAATAAGAGATTTTTCGGAGCTCAATGATAATAATATAAGTATACTTATCTAAGAGCGCGGGAGTGCTCCAAAGGCAAGTGTAAAAGAAATAAGACGTTACGATATTCTTGGGAACCTATACCTGTGGAAATAGGACTCAGAATTTTGAATCTATTAGGCGATGCATCGCTTGTAAGTGTCTAGAACACATCAAGAAAATAGAGATCACTTTGAGAATATGAGAATTATGAGAGCTGGCACCCGTACCCATAGGGATAATTAAAAATGGGAGCTCCTGGTGTCCCGTGGACGCCGGATGGCCAACACGAGACCATAATACCATATCTGTGTTGATTAGTATAGAGATTGTTGAGATGAGAGATTAGGTATTTAGGTTCAGAAAGGTCGATAAGGTAGATTGCGTTTCGTTCCGGGTTACCATTTGGAGTCATCAGTATAGAGGCTGTGATGGTAACCCTATCTTAGACGCGGTCGGCCGGTTGAGCGATAGGTTTTGTCCCAGGTATTAATATGAAAGAAAAAATAGGAATAAAACACATTGAAATTGCACTGATCTCACCCAAGAATTGTCACCCGATGAAGAAACCAAGACTATCATCTCTAGGTATGAAGCAATCGAGTGAAAAGATGAAGATGTTTAGAGAAGTTGATAGCGACCAGTTTGAAATTTTGAATTAGGCGCGGACACGTTCAATCGCTTCAAACGCCGCGATCGGAATAATTTTTTTTTTTTTATTATGTCTATTCGAGTTAACAAAATATATTTGTTTATAATCATTTTTTTTTTATCAAAAATAAGAAGATAACGAATTCATAATGATATGCATCAAATTTTACGTTAGAATTAATATATTATATACCTTGGTGTTATGTGTGTTTTGCAAAAGTGGATGTATGATGATTGAGGGGAGGTTATTTGTTGAATGTCGATAGTTGGAGGGTAGTTTCTGGAGCGCGCAGTTGATGTACGATATACCTATATACATATAGGCCTGCGAGAGTTGGCAGTTTGCTTTTGCGGAAAATCAAGGCTATATATATGACAGTTGTTTGCGGAATTATTGATTTTGATTTGTTGCTGGGAGAATGATGGGTTTCATTGGGTTCCAATTGGCGGATATGTTTCCTTTTTTACGCTTCTGCTGTTCATTCGTCAGATATTTGTATTGAAAGTATATCTATATATTTCTATAGATATATAGTTTTTTTAGTCAAAGGTCAAAACAAAACAAATATTAAAATATCACTACTCCGAAACAATGTAAGTATATCTAATCCTCTAATCTGACTTTTAAATAAAAATAAAAATAAACTAAACAATGGAATTGTTATTACAAGTAAATTGTTGGTTTATAACCTCTCTTTATTTTTTAAATGTGTCCAATCAATCTAATAATTACTTATTTGTATACATCGACTTCACAATGTATTTTACGAAATCATATTGTGATATCAATACTGCCGAATTTCTACTGAAACAAATTATTTTTAAGGCACGATCACATTACATTATTACAATTTACATTTCAATCCTATTATCTCGTAATTCTTGTCGTCTACTGTTGTGTCCTACATTTTATGCCAATATTTTGATTGGCCGCAGCTTTTTTCCGCGATTTTTCTCTTTCAACTTTTTTTCTCGACTCCGAATCAGTTTTTCACCCGATCGTCATGCGGGATGTCGCGCAGCTTACGCGCGCTGGGATACGCTTGCGATCATCTGTTTATCTGCGGGATCATCTAATAAGATGAGAATCAGCTGATTAGCGCACGATGGTCGGATGTCAGTCATTTTTTTTTGTGTAAACGAAGAACAGTATAATAGCGATAGGAGTAAATAACAAGAAATGCATTTGTAACGACTCGACAGTGCAAATGAACCCAGAGTGTCGTTATCTGGGCTTATCTTATCCGGAACTGAGAACCATCCAGTCTCGACGATACTTGTAATTTGCTACAATCGTCTCATTAGTTCTGCATTTTTTCGTACCTTTTCGGCTTATCTCAACTTTGTTTATATACACCCTGTATCGTCGCAATTGTTTTCGACGTTCTTTCCACTTTTATTGTGGAGAAATGAATGTAGATGCGCTATTATGTTACTATAAGTGGGTCATAGCATAGCACTGAGAAGAGCAATGCTTTGACTCATCGCCTGTAGCTATCTAAGAGAGATTGTTTAATTGTGACTCGTGGTGTATGTGTCAGACACGACAGTAGCATACAAAGTCAAGCGTGTCAATGGGACTAGAGAGTTCGATGAGATTCCTCAAGCATGGCAAACTCAGCGACTGTCGGTGGAATTCCCGTTGAATGTTTAACTGGAGAGTTGGCAGGTATCTGGTCAGGATGGAACAGACTCGGGGATAGAGAGATTGTCCGAGAAGCATCTGCTAAAGGAACTCACATAGAATTGGCATACAAATTTTTGGAGCATCGGAGGCACTGTTCCACCCAAGAAGCAAGAGCTTTCTTCTCCAGTGAAGTTGAAGTTTGGGTGAACGAGCAGCTAATAAAGAAACAAGTTCACCGGGCATCTCATATTTTGAAGAATATTGTAAGTTTAAATTTTTATAACTTATTTATAAAAATATATCTTTTACAAAGTTTTTTTTAAATCAATTCCTTGAATTCCAGGGAAAAACTCCTATAGATTATATTCGATCAATTTGTTTAAAATGTAAAGAACCAGCATTGAGAGATTACTTAGCTCGACATGTAGAATCATCATTCAACAATGATGAAAAGGAAGCTTGGAATATGGTCAATTTAATTGCCAAATATGAAGAGAAATTTCAGTAAGTTTGCTTTTTTTTAAATATATTGTGTAAAACCACTGTACACTGACTATAAGTAAAGCTTATCATGAAATTTTTTTCAGCCTTCAAAATGATTTGATCTCACATAAGTGCCTTGAAGAGATAATAAATTTACCACAAAGTATTAAAGATGCTCTTTATACAGAGCTCTATTTTTATCATTATGAACCAAATATTGTTGCTTATTTGAAGAATGATGTAGTTTGGAGCTTTTTATTTTCAAACAATAAAATTGAATTATTAAAGCTATGGATTGATCTCAATTTTAACAATACAGAAAATTTAATAGATAATAATAGTACGTATAGAAGTGACATCCAATTACTATTTACTAATTTAAAAATAACCGAAGAAATGATAGCTTCTATAGAATCATCAAATGCAACACTTCCTATAAATAATTTGATCCTCAATTATCTCAGCAGGTAAACACTTCATCTTATACATTATAATATTGCCTCATGATTACCAGTTTTTATATTACTACTTACTTTTACAGATATGGAATATTTACAATCAAAGAGCGTAAGAATATCAAACTAATTCTGTCCAGACTTTTTGGAGAATGTATTCCAATTTCTGACTTTCAAAAGGTTCTATCTAAGCCACTCTGCAACATTGACAAAAAGCATTTTTTCTCAAAACTAAATATTGTTGGACTCTCAAGAAACTACTTTGAAGATAATGAACCTCAAATGATAGATATGAAGAATAGAGAACTTTTTGAGTCCCTAAAAGATATGTCCAATGCTACAACTAACTTTAAAGATTTTTTAGAAGTAGGAATAATCGAAACAATCAATTACTTGTCTAATGACATTTTTCAATTTTTAAAACAAAATCCAATTATTCCATTTACATTAATATTTTTGCATTATGCAAAGTCTAAAGAACTTTCCAATGAAGTAACATTAAAAGAGCTATTTAATAGTGATAGAGGTTTAGCACTGAAAACGTTGACACTGCCAAAGGATGTACTTGATTCTGTGATATTCAATTTAGTGCACTTAAAAAACGAGTTAGAGCCGAATTCATCCAAAAATAATACGACGATGTATCAACTCCTAGATGGCTATAAACAATTTAATTCTACACTATTCTTTAAATGGAGAACGAAAAACAGTGCAATGCCAGATTTTTTAAATGAAAATCTAGTAAAAAAATTCGGGCATAAAGAAAAACTAAGTTACATCAATTATCTAAAAGAAGCACGTCCGAATATGGCTGCAACCACTCTCCAAATCCAACAAGAAAAATTAGCTGGTGGCATATCGCCAAAAACGTAAGTTTGATTAAAAATAATCCACTATATAAAAAAACAGTCATATGACAGTTGATTACTAAAATTATAATTCTCTATTCCAGGAAAGCTCAAGCTTCTCTCTGTGCGCACATTTTTGCATTACGTCACTCAAAAAAATTAGACGTAATCAGTGGTTGCATTTCGTTCTTGGAAATTCTCGGAATTAATTCCGAGAATTTAAGACTTCATATTACAGCTGCTCAGTTTGTCCAAAAAGAGCTGAATATTTCCATTGGTATGTAGTAATCATATTAATTGATTGAATTATTTAACCACAATGTTCTCATAATTTTTTTAAGGAAATTTTTACGTTTTTATTTTTAGAGAGCTCGCTCGAATCCATCATTTACAATAATCAGCAGGAACTGAAATCGGTATTAAATTATTTAGAACGTAGTTTTCACTCTCGCCTAAATGTTAAAATATTTGATGATAATGAGGAATTTATCCAAAGTCTGTGTACCTGGGATGTTATAGTGAAATTTGCTAGAACACACAATACTCCTTTGCCCATGTCCCTACTCAAGTATTTGGCGTCTTACGACGCTTGGTTCGAATTTGCATTAGTTGGTCACATTTTTGCATATCCAATTAACCAGGTAATCTAGATAATTTTTGCTTATGTATTTACTATGCAAAAGATTCATTAATTTTAAAACTAAGCATTCTGTTTTTTATCAATAGATTATAGAATGTGTACAGCATTTTGATAGTGCCAGTTTGAAAGAGCATTTATTACTGTCATTAAACAACGCCCAATTGTTACGAAAAAATTCATATATTGAAAATGAAAAATCCATGAAAAATGAAAAAACTAGGGATAGAAACTCTCGTCAAGCGCTGTACAATGAAAATGTTTGGTGGTTTCCACGCAGCCTATTGGCCTAGCGCGTATCCTCCACACCTTTATTTCTCATACCTATTAATTTTACATCATACCTATTATATTCCTTGATCAAGCACTATATTTAATTAAAACATTTCAGGATTCCTCTCAATCGAGTCCACCGCAATTTTCCAATGAGATTGATTCATTTACAAAGCCTAGCAATAACATCGTCAGACTAAACGCTTCGTCTTTCGTCGATGATTTATGGCTGATTATTTTAAAATGTCACCAAAGCCAAGATCCGCCCGGTACTTTACTTAATGCTTCGCGAACCTTCAAATCTCCGATTCTCACTGTTTTAGCCACTTGTTACGAGGTAAACAACTTTAGCTTATTTGAAATCGCAAATAATGGACGATAACAAGGGTTTGTTTACGTTTTCTTTTATGTTACATCACAGCCTTCCTCGATATCATCTTACTGCTATTCTTGGCTAGTTATATCAGCCGAAAATGCCAATTTTGCAAAAAATTTCGAGGAATGTTTGGAAAGTCAAATTTGGACGGCCAGTACGGTCTTAGATCTATTTTATAATATGATTTCATACGGATTCATCGATACGCTTTGTAGAGGATTACAAATATTTATACCTGTAATAAAAGAAAAGATTTTTTTGGAAATATTTTATCATCAAATAATCACATCTTCGTTTCTAATATTTTTAGGAAAACCCATTGAAAATTATTTTTGAGTTCTTAACTGAATGCATTAATTATGGAAATTTCAAAAGTTCCGAACAACATTTAGATAATTTCATAACTAATTGTTCAAATTATAAATGCAATGTAAGTATAAATCTTAATAAATAAACATACAACAATTTTACTTTAAAAAGAAATATATCTAAAAAAAGAATTTTAAATTTTAAGTTTTAATGTATGTAATAAATCTCAAAACATTTTAGAAGCTGATTAATTGGGAGTGTAGTGACGCGACTTACTTGGAAAATGTTTACTGGATCCACGTGGTAGTTGTGAAATGTATTATCGTTGCTCTTGGAAATGCGTTGCAGAGTACACGAGCGCAAATAGAATTACTCAATGTCTTAATAAAATCTGAATTTCACAAAAAATTAATAGGTTAACTACTTTTATAAAATAATCAAAATTTATTATATTTACATATTATACCACATGATTTATAACTCTTATTTTGTAATTAGTTGATGCGCCGGACTTCGAATCATTATTGGAGTACACGAAAATACTTTCCGAGACAACAGTGAGTTTGAACTTTTTCTGCTTTGACACGACCGTAAAAATACACGAATCTGAAGCAGAGATCGAGAAGTGCGTCAACGAATTGGTCGGTTTGGAAGATTACGACAACGCGTTACGGCTTTCAAAAGTTGCCAATTTGAAAGCCTCGAAAATCATACTTGCCCAAGTAAAATAAAAAATATTTTAAAATCATCAATAATATTTTTTTATACCCGTTTATAAAAAATGTTTAAATGTTTTATAGTATCGCAGTGAATTCAAACAAAATGCTGATAAGGATGGAGTAGTTGATTCTCGTTTCTGGACTCGTTGTTCCATAGACTTTAAGAAATACGATGTTTGTTTCGAAAAAGCTGCAGAATTTTTCGTTGAGCATGCAGAAAAAGTAAAGTCATATAAAGAAAGGTACATATTTATTATTTGACAGTGACTCATTTCAAGTAAATAATCTCCGTTGATAATATTCCAGGTACGAAATTCTAAAGCTGGCTTTAGAAATCCTCGAACAGAATTCAACCGATCGTCAAACGTGCGACACAGTCGAAATGGCCATGTGGAAGTCCTGTATTCTGGCCGGTCCTGAAAACATTGAAATCAAATCTCAAAACACGATCTTTAAAAAATTGAAAACCGAGCTGGTATCGAGTGTCAGTGAGTTGCAAGTAAATTGTATGCTCACTGAACCTGATGAGAAAGCCGCTGTTGAAGTTTTGATTGGGCGTTTGTTAGACGCAGGAAAATTGGATATAGCTCTTCGTATCGGTTACATTTTTAATCAAAAAAATAGGGTAAGTGCGTTTTTAGAATATATTACGTTCGGTTCTCACATGAGCGTATTAAAAAGTTATATTTTACAGGAGTTGCAAGTACTGATGTTATGTTTGAGTCTAGCTGAAGGTGAAATTTCGCCTTATCAACTAACCATACAACAGAAATCTTTACTCACTGAGTTTGTTGACAAGCCTAAACACAGGAATAATATCTTACGGGGCCTTGGACTGCAACGATTGCCATCGGCAGCTTCACGTATGAATAAATATCTTACTTTACAGTACAAACTAAAAAATAATACTCCATGATCGTCTAATAATTTATTTATGTTTCTAGTTAATCTGACATCTCCATCTCTTACGCTGAATAACGTCATCGATGCAGAAAATGCGACCCTTATTGTAGAACAACAAGAACAATGCGATTGCTTAGCACTGTTGACTAGTTTAGTAGAAACTCTGAGTCACGGAATCGACATTGGAATAAGGTTACTTTTGTGCTACCGTCTAGCTCTTCAATTAGGAAAAAGTTATCAGGTTCTCTTGACGTTGAGTAATCCGATGCAGTTCCTTCAAGAAATCGTAAGCAGCCCGTGTGACAGAAAGCTCGAGATCGCTCGAGATATCATCACGACTTATCAGATAGAAAATCAAAGAATAGCTCATTTTCTGGCGGAGGAGATTGTTGCGCACATTACTCAAGTGATTGAAGGTAATGTGTCTTTTTGTATTCAACAATTCAAAAAATATTTACTTTGTTATTTATAATCATAATTTTGTTTTTAGATGAGTTGAATGAGCCGACATCTGCTTGGAATTATAATATGAATTTGCAATCTGTGATAGAACTTTGTAAAGACTCCTCTCTATTAGGATTAAAGCTCTTGGATATGGCAAATAAATTACTCGGGAATTCTCATGGAGAAAAAAGAAACCGTAAATATCCAAAAAATCCCCGATTTTGAAATTTGAAAAAAAATGTTTTTGACACATTGTAGATTCGGTAATGAACTACAACGTATCAGAGCGATATTTTCTTAAAATTTAAAACCAAATGAAAAAAACAGGTCTCTGCAATCGTCGGTAACGGGTGGCACTCATATCGCCTTAACGTTACTTTTAATCTCTCTTAATATACTTCGTTTTTCTTTTCCAGTTGTTACGCTGAAAATCATTGTTGAACTTTTAATCCGTTCCCATGACTGTTTCACCGCCGCGTGTAACATGGAGGGCATCGCCTCAGTCCTCAGAAAATGTCAACAACTTGCGAACTCTCTTCAAACTTTGAAACACTGGAGTTTATTGGTCCGTCTAGTCACTGGCGTTGGTCGTTTTACAGAAATGAATTATATTTTTCAAATACTTACAGAGAACGATCAGTTCGAATTTTTACTCGGCAGAGGGTTAGATAAAGTGAGTGATAAATATAATTTGCTGTACTTTGTAAATTAAAAATCTTTATGTGATAAAATAAATGTGAAAATTTTGTCGATAGGTCCCGGGATTAAGAATGGCTCTCTTAGACTTTCTCAAACGATATTGTCCGGAAAAAAAAGATTTATTCAATATCGTAGCACTGCATTTCCGGCTTTATTACGAAATCGCCTTGATGTGGGAAAGCGAGGCAAAGGAAGTCATACATGATTTGGTAAATGATGCTAAAAAGGAGTGTGGCAGAACAGTGTACAATCCGAATGCGGAGATAAAATTCACGAGGAACGAACATACCGAGAAAAGACTGCAATTAGCAATAGCGAATTTCACGCATGCCACTCAATACTTTTTGCAGGTAATATTTTATAAGCATATTTCATACGTTTGCACATGCAAGATAATACAATTTTCTCACCAAACATTCAATTTTTCAACAGGACAATAAGTTGAATCTAGCGAACAGATGTTCACACCAAGCGCAGCTGGTCGCCCTCCAAATCTCTCTGCTGAACTCCGCCACGCAATCCCAGCAATTCCCGTGTATCCTGAACCTCAGCAGCGAGGAGATCAACAAGGCTATCTGTCGCCACCTCAGTTTCTCCCAGGCGTTGGTCCTAGCGCGCGCCTACGATCATCACGTCGACTGGGCCAGCGCTATATACTCGCACTGTCTGCTCAACGGCGAAGCCAAGTATCTTAAGGATTTCGTCACGTCGAAGCGTCTCACAGCCACCGTCGCCATCGATTGCGCCAAGAGGTACAAGCTCGAGAAAACCGTAAGCAAGTCCATGACCGAAAACATGCAGACCCTCGTAGCCAGCCTCAAGGACAACGAGTGCAAATACGTACTGGCCAGTCAACTGGGCTTCAGAAAGATCATCGAGGAGATGCTGGACGACGCGGCCATTGGGGCTTATCTCAAGGACACGGTGTTCAGGAAGCGCTACGTTGTATCGGAGTTTTACGGATGAAAGTACAGCTTTTTCGATTTCGTATTTGATAATGGGTATAAGGTGGTCAAGATTCGCGCAATGCCACTTTTTTTTAACGATGGTACCTTTTTTTGTAAGTATAGATTTAAACAAATGTTCTAAAGCTTCCACAGCTCATACGTAATTATTTACACACGAGTATCAAGAATATTTTGATTTTTTTTTACGGTACGCGATACAGTTTGAACACAACGAAAACGTAGAGACATAAAGCAAAGCTGAAAAATCAATTGTATAATCAGGTATTAATATTGATGCGAGTTCGGAATCGCGATCGGGGAAAGTTTACGAGATTTTACGACAAAAACGCGTTGTCAAGTGTATAATGTAGATCAGTTCTGCATAAAAATACGACAGGATGCACATCCGTTTTGGTCAGATAAGCGCATTACGCGCAACAGTGTCTCAATGAAAATGCGATCTCGCGCGCAAAATGTGATTTAATTTGAATTAATTTTGTAAATTTAAGAAATATACTCAGGCAGTGTAATATTTATCGTCATTCCATGAATTTTATATAATTCGCAAAAATATATATTATATACATTATGTGTAGATTTTTATACGTCGAAGAAAAGCAAATAAGTGAAAATCATTACAGTATTTTTCTCATATATTCGTTTATTATTATATTTTCTTTATAACGATTGTTATGTAATTGTAAAAAAGCAAAAAAAATATATATACGAATCTATTTTTAAAACAAACAACGGTGCCTCCGTGTTATTCTTTTTTCCTCGTTCCGCCTACCCGTAGCGTCTAATATCAATAATTCCATAATTAATCACCGAGTGCAGTGTACTTGATCCTTTCATAACTTTATAAAGCCGAAGCTTTTGGGTCAAGGTCGTGGCTATATAACGCCCACTTCTCCGCGATCCGGTACACACATAAGGTGCACACATGCGAAAAGAAAACGTGCGCCTTTCATGCCCACCACACGCACGTTACATTATTATGTGCATCTTCCGGTCTCTTTTATACATGCAAAGACTGCCGCATTGTGCAAGTCAGACCCCGCGACCACGCGCTCGCAAATATATGACATTGAAGATCTCGGTCGAAAAGAAGGAGAAACGTTAAAATACATATATTATTTACTTCAATTTTCAGCGTCAAGTATCAGCGTAAGAAATATTAACACTTGAAATGCGCTCTTTTCGTTCGTTACCATTGACGCGACGATCGAAACAGCGCGTGTTTTTACCTTCGCGAATTGAAATATTAGTGTCTTGCTTGCGCCGCTATTATAGCACTATGTTTGTTTTTTACTGCAATGCAAAGCTGATTTATACACGTGCGGCGCGGGCTTTTCTTATAGGTATAGCGCACAATAACGTCAATGGGTTCTTTATTAGCTGACATGCGACGACGAGGAGGAGATGGGACAAAAACTCAAAATAAAAATAAGCACGCGTTAGTTAAAATAGTACGTGCTTGGGAAATTACAGGTTTCAGCTGCTTATCTAATCCTCTTCGGAATCGCGCGGGCACGCGCGTGTCGTCTCTCGCTCCTTTTTTTTACGTAAAATTCAGTTTCTGACTGCCCTCGCGCGCGAGCTCACGTCGGCGATCGAAGGATGATATGTATAAATCTCTTTGATTAGTGGTTAACGTTAAAATCTCGCGAGTGATGCAATTTGTATGCACTGTTGCTGCTTTTTCGCAATTAAAAAATCAAGATGCATGAACAAGCTTTTTCTCGGCGATCCGTTGAGTCTGATAATCATCGTTCACGCGTTATTTTTAACGCGAGCAGACAATAGACACCAACAGCATCGGAGATAAGGATCAATTGAATTTAATTTATCTTAATCTCTCTCAACACGAATTAAGAAAACATTGACCGATTCGCTAAACATATAATAACGATCGTTGCTAGTTTGCTGACACTCGCACGGTCATCGTCGTCGTGAAAGTGGCCTTGCTGAAAGTAGCCTTATTGCTTGCATTGAAGGACGGCACATTCTATACCGGTATAGAACTTTTCGCCAATCAAGGTAAAAACTAATCCCACCTAAATTCAAATCTTCCGCGCTTTCTACGCTTCATCGGTAAAACAGGGCCCTACTCGATCACTGCATATAGGTTAAAGAAACGGCCAAATCAGCTGCAGTAGCGCCGTGTCATCGTGTGCTGTGTGTAATGGCAACAGAAGTAACACAATGCACTTCTGCAAGGCCGTCGCTGCATGGAAGAAGCTCGACATGCGGGGGCGCACCGAATTGGTCTTTTAAAAGTCTCGCGCGTGCGCGTGCACGCGCGCACGGGGGGTGACAGCTCATATATATAGACTCATAGTGTATACACCTGTTCCTCGCCGGCGCGTGCACCGGTCGGCCTTGGCATTTTATATACTCGCATCGTCGACTGTCTCTTATACTTTGGCACGTCAGTTGGTCACGAGCAGCCGCAGCTCGCGCGAATTCGCAAGCTTTTGACGAAAAAGCGATTATCCGAGTAGTATACTTAATTATAAGCGCACATTCATAGTTTGCCTATCGCGGTTGTGCGGAACTGTTGATTGCGTGCGCGCGCCACTTGAGTCAATTGGTATCTGTCTGCTCTCTCAGCATCAGCGTGTGCTTCGAAGTGTCATTCGTTGAGTTTCGCGGAACCGATGTAGATCGTCGCTCTCTCTCTCTCTGTTTCTTTTGTGCAGTTGTGGTTTTGAAAATTGTTGTTGCCTTCGTGATGTATATATAGTCATATCGTCAACGGTGCACTTATAACTCATGCGTCTGCGAAAATGAGATCAATATTTGCGACCGTGCAGGGTGCAGATGTTCTCGCTGCCGAGCCGACGGCGCTCGGCAATTATCTTATCAACTTTTGAAGATTGAAAAGTCGATTGACCCTTTTGTCATTTATGCGCTGCTCATAAAATGCTCGAAGCTATGCCATAACGCACGCGATTTGTACAAACTGACCGTTTAAACGAAGGTTAATTATACTAAAATGCTAATAGTTTTTTTAATTCTGTCAATTTTTTTCTTTTTTTTTCTTTAATGGTGAATTTTTTTTTTTATTCGAATTGTTTTGTAATTCATTTGTCTAATGGTTTCAAAAAGTGACTTAAGCTTTTTCTAGTTTTTGCTGCATTGTTAATAATATTGAATAATGATTTTATTTAATTTTTTAGGAACGTATATTACGTTTCAAAAGAAAATATTTCACTTACGTTAATTCCATGGAAATTAAGGAAAAAACTAACAAGTGGTCTCCACTAGAGACGTTATATCGCATTCCACAATTTATATCTCATCTGGTTGAACAGTTCTTTTATAAGTAAGTTACAACACTTAAGCTATTAAAGCTGATTACCGTATGCCTGCAATTATTAATAATTCTTCTATTAACTTTCTCCAGTCTTGGACTACAAATTGCTCGACGACCAAAGACATGGATGGTATGCTGTTCAGTACTTGTGATTGTGTGCCTTGCCGGATTGCTAAGATTCAGACAGGAAAAGAATCCTTTGAAATTATGGGTACCACCAGATTCAGATTTTGTTCGAGATACAGAATGGTTGACGTCAACTTTCAAAGAAGGGCAGAGAATAGAAAGTATAATATTTACTGCAGATGATATACTTGAACCAGAAGCTCTTTTTCAATTGAATGAAATAACAAAGAGGATAATGAATGCACAAACTAATAGCACACCAAAGATTTCTTGGACAGATATTTGTTTTAAGTATGATTTTTATTTTATTTTTTTAAATAATAGTCTCTTATATGCAAGTTTGTAAAAATTTATTTTCAATCACAGAGTTCCTATTATCTCTGGTATCACTGGACCTGAACGTAAAAAACGTCAATTGAATGATGATTTTTTTGATCGAGATCCCTCGATGACCAATAAAACAGGGTATGATGCTGGGATACATTTGCCAACTGAATTGTATTGTGGTATACTCAACAGCCTTCCAAAAGGTTGCTTATTATTCAGTATTATGGATATATGGGAATTTAACTCAACTTTAATTAAATCACAAACAAAAGAGCAAATTGTAAAGAAATTTAATTCTGCAACTAATAGCCCAACATTAGGTCATCCAATGAATTTTAGTGAATTACTAGGAGGTATCACAAGAGATGAGAGAGGCAGAATTGTTAAAGCTAAATTTGTTAAGACACAATGGACTGTTTATATAAATTTTACTGTTGTTAACTTTGATGAAATGGGTAATGATGCAGGTACAGCAGATTGGGTAAGGTAAGATTATTCAAATTGCTGTTTGCATTCATAATAGTTTTATTTTGCAATCAAAAGAAAATTACTGTAATATTGAAGTAATGTATTTCTTTTTACAGACTTGAATTCCCTTATTAACAACCATGAAGAATCAGGTTTTATACTCTGTAATTTTATTTTTTACATATTTATTCTAATAAGCAATTTTTACTTTTGCATAGTCGACGAAAGAAATTCACGATTGGGAAGAAGTTTTTCTTCTAGAGCTTGAAAGTGTCTCAAATGATCTAGCACATCTAAGAAAGATAAGTAATCAAACCTACTCGGTTTATTACGAAGCCGGCAGAAGCTTTGGCGATATAAGTCGAGATAGTATTTTTCATGATGTTGAAAAGCTTATTGCTGGCGTTATATTAATGTCAGTGTACGTACAGGTGATACTCTCTAAGTTTAACTGGGTTGAATGGCGTGTAAGTCTAACATAGAGCAATCATAATTCGTGAATCATTCACTATTCCGAGAATCGTTTTAAAATTTAATTTCCCATATATTATTTACAGTTTTGGCTGACTAGTGTAGCTTTATTCTGCATAGGAGGAGCTTTCGCCGTTGCCATAGGATTGTGCTCGATTATTGGTATCCCGTATGGCCCAGTTCACACGTCACTGCCATTCATGCTAATGGGCCTTGGTGTCGATGACACTTTTGTCATGATGGCATCGTGGGAAGAGATATCGTCACACGAGAAAAATCGAAAAAGACCGCTGCCCGAAAGAGTAGCCTTAGCCTTAAGCCATGCTGGAGCCGCAATTTCGGTCACCTCACTTACAGATGTTGTCGCATTCGTTATTGGTGCCTCAACAGTAAGTAAAATCACCGTTTAATATCCTACAAAAAAACCGCAAATTCATAGCGCACTCAATTAATTCGAATATCATTCAACATTTCAGATATTGCCGTCCTTGCACTCATTTTGTATATACGCCGCCGTCGGTGTCTTAGTGACGTTCATCCTGCAGGTGACGTTCTTCGTCGCCTTCTTTACGCTCGACTGTCAGCGTGTGGAGAACAGGCGCAACGGCGTCTGCCCGTGTGTGAAGCACGAGAATTTCGTGCCATCGGTGATCGATGCTTCGCAGACCATCTCCGGGAGGCTGATAGACAAGCTATACACGAAAGTCATCCTCACGATTCCCGGCAAACTCGTAGTTCTTCTCATTACCGCGGTATTCGCGGTTCTCGCCGGGTTCGGCACCAGTCAGCTCGAGCAGTGGTTTGACCCCGTCTGGTTCCTGCCGCAGGACAGTTACCTTAGCAAGTTTATCGTGGTGAAGGAGCAAGGATTCCCGAAAGTGGGATTCGACGCCACTGTGTTCATGAGCGACATAGACTTCGTGCAGAATTTCCCGAGGATTCTGAATCTCAGCCGGACCATGGAGGCCGCGCCATACGCCGAGAGCGTGAAGAATTGGCCTGTGGATTTTATTCACTTCGTCGATGCAAATTACGATATAGGTAAATATACAAACGTACCTAGCCATATCATCTGGTGTGCTTTTGTATTTAAAGATAAATAAACAAAATTTTTACAGACGCGGAGAACAAGACGCTGACCGATGAGCAATTCCGTACCTACCTCTCGAAATTTCTCTTCAGCCGCGTCGGCGGCAAGTACCAGCGCAACTTCCGGTTCACGGGCAACGCCAGCTGCGGCGTGATGGCGCCCCCGCTGAAGATAACTAGCATCGACTTTGTGTTTCGGAAATTCGCCTCACCTTACGAATGGATACCGGGTATGGATGGGGCGAAGCAGACGGTCGCGGAGGCAGAGTTCGATGGCTTTGCGACCGTCTGGTGCGAGATGTTCGCTACGTGGGTGACCGACAAGGTCATCTCTCAGGAAGTCGTCAGGAATCTTATTTTGGCTCTCATCTGCGTCATGGGCATGACGATGTTTTTGATTGCCGAGCCGCAAACTTGCTTCTGGATACTGCTCTGTGTCCTTCTCACACTACTGGACGTATGTGGGTTCATGTACTACTGGGGCCTTACCATTGATATTGCCTCTTGTATAGGTAGGTTTTTTCAGGTTTTGAATTGTTGAGAGGCAATGATATGATTATTTATAATTAAGTGGAGAGTAAAAAGAATTATTGGAAAATTTGATTGTATTCCAACGACGCATGAATTTTAGACTCATGAATCGCTTTGAAAGTATTATCTGGAAAGCGTAGACAACGATGATTCGTCATAAATTATCGTAAAATGAAATGAAATGATGTGTTCCCTCAGTTTTTCTTGGCACAATTTATTTAAATTATAAGAAGTATGATTCAAATGCATACTTAACTACTTTTTTATTCTGCATAAAAAACTAATTAACATTAATAATAACACTTTCAAATTATATTAATTTATCTCTGCTACGTGAATATCGATTCTATTTAGAAAAACAGCGTAGAAAAAGTATTGGAAAGTAATTAATTAATCTGCCCCAAACGGAACACAATTAATTTTTTAGTTATTACATTTTTTTTTTATTTTAAAATGTATCAATGTTAGAAATTTAAACATGTTCAAATATATAAGTACTATTCATCCAAACATACATTTTTAATGTCAACTGCCAAAAGTAATACTAAAAAATATCTCTTGCAACCTGCAAAATTTCCATTAAATCTTAAATCTATATGAAAAACAGCTACAAAATAACAGTATGCAAAATCAGTACATATTTAAACTTTCTTCTCCCTACCACAGGTTTAGAATTAGCCGTGGGTCTGAGCGTCGACTACGCGGCCCACGTGGCACACGCCTTCCTGAACGCAGACGAGCTCGCGGGTGCGAGTCGTAGCGCCGACCGTAGTATGCGTGCGCTCAAGGCCATGCGACATATAGGCGCGGCCGTCCTCTTTGGCGCCGGCTCCACGTTACTCGCTCTTTCGCTGCTCTCCTTCTCCACGGCCTACGTGTTCCGCGCCTTCTTCAAGATTTTCCTCCTCGTCATCGTGTTTGGACTCTGGCATGGCCTGATGCTGCTGCCCGTCGTGCTGAGCACTATTGGGCCCAGGAGTTTGAAGCGGGCTAGCAGATTTAAGAATGTGAGTTAGATGACTGGGGTAGTAGAGTGTAATTATTATTTATTTTTATTTTTATTTTTTATTGATAATGTTCGTTGGTTTGGTTTGTTTGAGTTGTGAAGTGAACAAATTTATGAAGTTTAGCCAGGATCGTATTTTCGTATTGATCTAACTGATTCATATTTTTTTCAATAAAATGTATTGGTTAATGTGATAGCTAGAAGGCCAATTCTATTGAAAAGATTTAGTTTTGTTTGTTTCATATCATATATAAGCCTTCTGGGATAATATCTTCTTAAGTTCGTAATTAAATTTGTTTGAAATAATAGAAATAAAATGACAGAAAATGTTTTTTAAGTATTTTTAAAAAACGTATTTTATAAAATGATAAAAATGTGAACTTTACGTTTCAGGTGCGATCTAGGAGTATAGAAATGAGACAAGAAATGGAGGCCGCGGCAGTGCCGCTGAACAAAGAATGAGATTCATCATCAATAATTATTTATTTTTGGTTCAATAAACATACAAAATTATTGTTACACTATTCATACTATCGATCACACATTTATACAAAAATAATAGTAATAATGATTGATAATCGTCCTTGAAATTAGACGAAATTAACTTTTACGGAAAAAAACTTTGACAAAAATGGCGATTTTTTTTTTCAAAAGAATAAGTGTAAAGAGAGGGGACAAAAAAGAAGAAGACAATTTGACGTAACTCAAAGACGTATAGTAATCGTCGATTCATCTGCATGTACATTTACAATTATATATATATTTATATTTATATTTGTATATTAAGATTACAAAACAAGTACAAAATAATTGCTTCGTCCAGGAGTTTTCTTTCTTCACCATCATCATCTTCTTTTTTTTATGCGATATACATATACAGTAATGTTCGTTCATTTTTTTTCATATATATATATATCCATTTTCATATATATATTTATATCTCCACTTAATAATATCATAATCTCACGTGAGCGGATAAAGGAACATGAACTATCGATTAAAATCAAGGATCATTATTACGCCTATTATATTTATATCGAAGTAAAAAAAGGATAAAATAATCTAATCATTCCGCACGGTGAATGTTCTGATTCACTTTCTCGCACAACTCGCGCGCAGTCTCTGAATGACTTCTCGCATCTGCGCAAATTCACTCTGCGTCTTTCATTCACTCTGTCAATTTTCGCTCTCGTTCTCTGCGGCTTTTCTCTCTCTCTTCTCTTTACGCGCATTTCTCTTTAAATTGATTGACACGTGGAAAATGAACGACAGGAGAGAGGAAGGAGGATCGCCGGTGTGGAAGAAATAAAAAAATTCCCGCGTCGCTTATTCTCGCGATCTGACAATTTCGCGTAGTTTGAACCCATTTGTTTCGAGCAGTCCCTAACCGCCCCTCTTGTTTTCCTCTTGTTTTTTGCATCGTTTCTCGCTCTTTCGAGTCATTTGCGAGTAGAAAAAAACTGTGAAAATCGAACGAAAAACGTACATTAATATAACGATCCGCATTCCTTTTCGCGCACGCCTCTCTCAATCGGGGGGACCCAAAAAGGGGGAGAGTTTAACAACGATAATTGAATTTTTCTTTTAGAAGTGTTTTCTTATACTTTTAGGTACGAAATAGGATTATTTCATGTTGCGGAAATACTTAGTATGTAAGAAAAAAGTACAAACATTTGTTCTTGCGCGTTTATGGTATATAAAACTCTTGGATAACGGGATAAGTCCAATGGAAATACAATCGTTTGATGTCGGCTTTATCTTGAATGTCAATAATCGCAAAATATCGAACCGAAAGAATGTCAAAGTGTATAACAGTAATAGACGAGAAAAAGAATTGCTATCGGAACAAAAGAACGTGTCGACGACTTATGGTCTAACGTTTGAATTCTTTAATAACGTTTGTGTCATGTACTTGGTAACAAAATTCAGGCAGTGAACGCTTTCAGTTCAGGTATTTAAAATTTTTCGTTTTTTTTTCTTTTATTTTTCTATCATGCACGATCTCTGCGATCGAAGTAGTCGAGTTTAACCCCGCAAATCACTTGTTAATAGCGCCGAGTTAGTATCGGAATGAAAAGAATCTCGCTTCGGAGTAATTATTACAAAGTAGAAAAACACAGTGGCATTTTTTGTTAGAGGAAGGGAGTGCTATATAATTGAGATGGTCACATCTACTTATTTTAAAATTGATTTTCTTTTTTTCATTTCTCCCTCGCGCTTGATCATGATTTATTGCTTTTTAAATTATTCTAGCATCCGAAGAAATTAATTGCAATCGATCACAGTACCCATCTCTCTCGCTCTTACTCTCACAGTGAAATGCCATATCTTTATTGTTCGTTAAAAATCTCAACGTGAAATTATATATACTTATATAGTCGAAAACGAAGCCCGTTATTTACAATGATATCGTGTAATTAACTTTTGAACGTGGTCATTTTTAAAATAACATACATGTGGCCACTTGTTGCACTTGAAGTATCCAAGCAGGCATACAGACACAGATATATTATTGGAAATTAGGTATAGACTAGGCTATTTTATTATTTTTTTTTTCTTCAACTTTTATCGCGCTTTATTTTCTTCGCATCGTCTTTTTTTTCTTATTTACTTTTATTTCTGCATATGTGTGGATGTCTTTGCTTTTTGTTATCTCGTTATCTTTTTTTTCTTCTTGTTTTTGCGTGTGGCAAAAAATTATTATATGCCTATCTAATAGACGTACATTTATATTCATATTTATATTTATATATATAATATTTTTTTTCGTATTTATATTCTGTTTATTCGTATATACAACACACGATATGCATACATATACAACGAAGCTCCCTATTGCTGAGAACGAAAATCAGCTTCAGAGAAAATCCTTCTGAGACTTGAATATCCTCCCCCCTATGCACTTTGTCAAACGATGTTTCGTTAAAATTGAACACTCTCTACTGGAATAGCTCGTGTAATTTTCCGGAAAATCAGAAGTTAGATGGAGATTTTGAATCAAGAGACGTTATTACATTTTATCTTTGATATTAATTATTGTGCGATATTAAACATTTTTTATGTTAAAAAGGAGATCGATTATCGATCAACGAGATTTAAAAAACGCTGTACATGCTCAAAGCGCACGTTTCAAGGGTAGGATCTTCACACTGAGAAAAAAAATATTTTTCATCGATAAAATTCGACAAAAATTTTTCAAAAAAATTAATCAAAGGGAAAAATTTACATCCACAATACGAATTAAAGGAAGAATAAGTAGTATTTAGTCTCAAAATTCTTAAAATTATTGAACTCGTTTTAATACTGAATTTGGATAAACTTTAATAATTATTTTCTCAGTGCTACAAGTTTGAAACCCTCTGCACTCCTCGCACTCAACATATTAACGTTATTAAACTGCACTGCTACACCAATTTTCACGGGTTCGCTCCTCATTGGTAATTTTCAATTGTCATGTTGTGCTCTGCTGCCGCTGCGTCATTTGAAATTCAATCTCACATATACACGTTTAATCTCAAAATGGCTTTGGGAGCGTTAAAGCGCAGTGATAATCGTGCTAATGTGCAATGATTAGAATGACAACGATAATGACGTTGATGAATCAATCGGACAACGACGCGTGGCGTTCTCGTTTCGTTATTTTAACATTTCAAAAGGTTCACGCGTGAAAATCGCGTTTGTATTTTCTCTCTTGCTATTTATTTATCAATGATTCTCGTTCCTTGTTATCGTTTTGTTCCTCTCTTTCTCTTTTCTCCCGAAATTTTTATTTCCATCCCCTTGCCTCTCTTTTTAGCTAGTAAAAAAATTCTTTTTTAGTTATCAACTTTTTTCTCATTATTACTCAATCTTATACCCAAAAATCTACCAGAGGCACTTTGGGTTTATTAGTACCATTAAAAAGTTGTTCTATACTCGGAGAACAGCGAGACCTCGGGGCCTTGTTACCGTTTTTTTTTTTTTATTCTTTCGTTCGGTTCGTTGATCAATCTCATCGTTTTGACTCTTTTGTCTATATCCCCCGTTATTGTGCGACCCTGTCTGCCTTTTTTTTTCTTAAAAACCTCGTTTCTTTATTCTTGTCGATTCCCCACGGTTTTGAAAAAACCCATTCGGCCAATCGTTGTGCAAAATTTTTCCGTTCAAGCTCGTTCCCGGTTTATATTTTTTTACGTGTATGTCTGCTGCAAATTGTGAAAAAACATAATATGGTAAATGAAGAACGAATGAAAGAAGGTAAAAAATATTGTAGGTAAGTGAAATCTTTGAGAATGATAGAAAAGATGTTTTGAAGAGTTGAAAGTGATCAAGGCATTGATTGAGAAAAAAAAATAATGAACTATAGAATGAAACATTTTTTCTTTCTTCTTTATATATGAAACAGGACGAAAAGTGTCTTACAAAAAAGGAGAATTCATATAAAACGTCGAGTTTCACATTCTGGCAATTGCTAGCAGATTTCTTTCTTCCACTCTCGCTCGTTCACTCTCTCGCACTCACGCATACACATATATAATTTCGCATACGCTCGTATTTTCTTCACTCGTTACAGTGGCAACGCTCGCGCTGAAAAATTCGTGTCCTTTTTCTTTCTTAATCAGCGATTCATTTTTCTTTTTATTTTTGTTCATTATTCTTTCGAGCAATAAATACTTTCTCCGCTGCACGACTTGCACATTGAATTGACGCACAGGACAATCAAGTGATTCATTTTCCCTTAACAGTGCACAGGTCCTCGGACACACTCACATGCGCGTCCCACTCGCGTACTTGTAAAGGAATACGGCTGGCCTTCGAAATTTCAAAAAATTCATCATCTCTCTGTCTCTCGTATTATGTGCGAAATTCCTACAACTTTGAGAATAAAATTTTATTCAGAGATTAAAATCACGATAAAAAAATGCTTAAAATAGTTTTAAAATAGTATATAAAAAACACTGTAAAAACGCGTATAAAACAATGGAGATTCTTTGAGAGCCAGAAGTAAAAAAAGTCGGGGCTAGATGATCAATTTTTAGAACTCCAAGGGCTCGTCATTTCAGATTTCACACACCCTTACAGCCAAATAATTATAAATCAGTTGATCGCACAGCCAGACACGCCACACCAACATTTTTTTCCTTATGAAATATATCCACAGAGTAATGTTTAATTAATGATTATCAATTCATATCGATTCAATATCAATGTTATTACAATCAGACAATACTCAACAGTGATCGTTATTTTTTTGTTATATATATTACAATTATTAATAATTAAGAGTGACAACAACATGACGACGGAGGCGTTGAAGCTGAATACCTATAAAAGGACTTAAGGGGCAGGAATTTTTTTCAATCGTTGGAAAAAGAGTCGGGGTTTGATGGAGTAAATGGAATTCGTTATTTTGTGTCGTTCCATTTTTGTTAGGACTGCAAAGGAGGGTCATATGGAGGAAGGACGAGAACGATTTGTTAAGGAGCATTGAAAGTTGCGAGTCGAAGGCCCTTTATTATTTCGGTCCGAGAACTCTTTATGGCGGTGTGTGTGTATACACTATGACAGCGAATAATGACGATGATGACACGACGACGATACGATGTTGATGTGAGAATGATTGGGGATTTTTTTTTCGTTTAAGATGATAAATGACAATAACAATTATGAGATTAGACGGTGGTTCAAGAACGCACACGCACACGCATACACTTCGAAACTTCCACAGTAAGAAAGTCAGAGTCGCTCCGACGAATCGTTCGGTTGAGGTCTCCTCCGTATCGCAAACTAATTTAAATAATTTACAATAGTAATTTCTTCATTGGATAATATTTAAATAAAATGTTATTAATACTTATAAAGTAATTCAATTATTTTATACTAATTATAATAAAAATATAGAATAAGAGAATTATCGTTTGTTTAAACTAGTTGTATGACTAGTTTAGAGTTAGTCTCAACTTCGTAAGAATTGAAAAATTCGTGAATCGATAAACCTCAATTTTTTGTCAACGATTCGCCCAAGATCTCTGGAAGAGACAAAGTGGGTTAATGTAAATTTTTTAGGCGGAGAGAGACCGAAAGGGCTTGGCGAGGAAGCACGCGAAAACACTCAACACAACCGTCACATCGAGCCGGCCATACGATCGGCCATAGTCCAGTTACTTTTTTATTTTTACTTTGCTTTCCTTGTATAATCATTAAGGTTAATTCTACTAGCTAATACACAGTCTGTTCTCGAAAAAATGCGTCTGATTCGCGCTCACACTTAATATTTGTTTGTTTTTTTTTCCTTATAACTCACGCGTTATTTTTTCTATACGTTGCTGCTCTGTCAGCATTTTCTTTTTTCGGAACTTTTCCCTTCCCTCCTCCCACAGCTCGTGATATTGCGCGCCTTCATTTCGTCTCACACGGAATGCTCGAGACAGCAATTGGCTTTAAAGATATAGTCTAAGTTCTGGAGAGCGCACATCTTGTGTGTTCGAATTTTCCCTTTAAAGTACAGCTCATTTAGTCTGAAATTTGTAAAATTTCCAACAAGCGCAGATACACTTTGCATTCGCGTTATTTACGAGGAATATTTTAAAGTGGAAAAAAGACACCACAAGATCTTTTGTATTAGTTAATGAAGCGCTTATGCTTCATAACAACCGAGTATTTATTATAGAAAACTCAGCTCTCCGCAATTTTTAAAACCAGTTCTGTCCTCTATAGAAAAAGAACGAATGAATCCTCGCTACGTCGTACAAAATGGGAGAAGGGCGGGAGAGGCCTTTTCTCCTTTTTTTAAACGTCGATAATATTTCCTAGCCTAGATATATACATACACACGCGCCGCGTTCGTGTAATAAGTGTGTATATATGTACACATATACATAATGACATACCATCCATGTATATAATAATAATAATATTAATAATAATATATATTTCCGCATCGATCAGTCAATCAAGACAACAGCGATTATCGATGACTTACGTACTTATTTATTCCTCTTATCACGACGATCATACTTTTTTTTACTTTTGTTTAATCCTTAATTCTCGATTTGTTTAAATATTTGAGTGGATGGAGATGTGTATTCGTTTAAGAAATCTCGCGCCACTATTCTCTCCCGCGTTCTCCCCGGATCAATCGGGAGAGTCCGCTTTGGCAGTGGCTTTGCACAAATATACAAAATTCCAATCAAGATATAACCGATCAGTCTGCTAAATTTTTTTTTATTTGCAACGAACAGCCCACTTTACACAATCGAGCCTTTAAACACGTTAAATCCGTTAATACCACGATAGGACAATAAAAAGGTAAAACGAGTAGAAAAAAAAACTGAATGTGTTCGATTGGCTCGTAAAAAAGACTTTACAAAATTTATACAATTAAAAAATAATACAAAAAATTGCTCGGAGAGTATATCTATCTATCTATATATATATTCGTTAAACCCAAACGGAGGAAAGCCACGCGTACGCGAATTTTCCCCGCGCGACATTCTCGTATTGCTAAATCTCGTTCGATCCATCCACAGTTCGGACCAGGCAATATAGCGCGTTAGATTAAAAAAAAGGGAAAAAGAAAAACGGAACCGAGCGGAGTGATCGTAGATTCTGGCTTCTTTTCTCCATATAACGCGTGTGTGCGCTAAAAACGTGGTTCGTTTTAAAAGGCAAAAACGAGAACTCCTAACGGGCTAGCGAGTGCGACTGGAAGTCACACATCATCATCATCTCTTTCACCATACACAGAGCAACACGCTTACAAATTGTTTCGGTAAACCTAAATACAATACAATATAATAATAATAATAATAATAATAATAATAATAATAGTAATAATAATAATAAAGACTCGCGTTTCAGCTCTCCATTATTTACACTTATTCGTATGCCTCGCCGCAGTGCACAATTCAAAGCCAAGCTTTTTCAGAAACCGGCGCCAAGTAAGGTTAGCGTCCATTAAGAAAAAACTCTCTTCCCTCAACGAGAAGACACAAGAAACACACTTATACAGACACCACACGTGCACACGCCTGCGCGCGTACGTATATACGTTCTTCGTGTTTCGAAGAAATCGCAGGCGCCGCATACCCCGTGGGCGAATATATTTATATATATCGTCGTTAACTTTTCGCGGCTGCGAAGAGATGCGTGCATACACTTACACGCGAACCGAGTATTAAAAAAAACGAAGAAGGAAAGACAATTGAAAAAATTAAAAAATAGACAATAATAATAATAATAATAAAAACCACACTCTCGATCGAGTTCTCGGATATATGTCGGTATGTATATATATCTCTCTTTCTCTCAACGCGCACTTCCCGCAGGACGCGTGGTTGCTTTATCTACGGCTCACACTCGGGGAGGTCGGGTCAGCGCGCTTGGCGGGTGGCGGCGATGCGAGTAGATACTGATGCTCGGCGTCCAGCAGGCCTGAGACGTGCCAGTAGTCCTCGATGGCAGCAGCGGCGGTCGTCGTCGTGGTCGTACCACCACCACCACCACCACCGCCTCCGCTGCTGCTGGTAGTGCCACTGTGCAGGCCGCCTACGAGCGCCGAGCCCCTTGGCCCTCAGCAGGGCAGCTCGGTGCGCGCCGGTTTGTTCGAGTGCTTGCTCGTGTAAACGGGACATCAGGGATTGCCGTCCGCGGCCATTATGTTGTGCACCTGCTCGAGCTTGTGGGCGAGCCTCTGCTTCGTCGAGAATTCGTCCTCCTCGAGGGTCACCGTCAGCTGCTCGTTGTACTTGCTGGCGTAGGTGTAGAGCTCGTACAGGGCGCAGTTCGTGTTGAATTCGTTTGTGTGCAGCTATGAAAAGTGAGGTAAAAATTTGCATTATTGAAAAATGGTCTGCAATGGAAAGTAGCTAAATTTAGTAAGGGAATACTTACTCTTGATTCTTCTGCGAGCATGGCATTCATGTCCTGATCGGAAATAGCTTGCATCAGCTTGATGTCCGAATAGTAACGCTCTACCCATTCTTTGTACACTGGAATGTCCTTAGCGTAGAGCAACTTCGAACTCGGCGAGTCTTTGCCTAAAAGGTGAAAAAAAATCTCAATGAATTGAAATCTGTAATAATAAACAGACGTATTTGAAGAGAAATCACTAGCTAAATATTTTACCTAATCTGTGATCTGACGTTGAGCAGCTGTCCATGAAGGTCTGTGCGACGACGGAGAAGCAGGCATCGACGATGTTCGACTTGTGAATGTCAAAGATAAAGTTTGGATTCTTGATGAGATTTACCCAGAACCTGAGTGGCAGCAGATTGCTCTTCCATGTGTGGACAACCTCGGGGTCGGTGATTTGATGATGCAGCGCCTGGTCGTCCAAGAAGTCAAACATGTATTTGATAGCCAGTGGCAGAGCTGAGCCTCGATGCGCCGTACTGAATATCGTCTCGAAGAGATCGTCAACAAACTTCTGTAGGGTACCCTTGGTGGCGAGCAGTCTGGTGAGATAGATTTCGGAGACCATTTTGTTGCCACGCTCGCCCTCCTTCTGCGTTTCCGAATCGTGGTGTTTAACGAGATGCCAGACTTTGAGGCCACCGTCATGGTCGTGGTTCAGGGGCGAGGTGGCACGCGACAGTGGCGGACTCGCCGAGCTGAATTTGCTGAGATTCAAGGTCTCGTACTTATGAGATTTGTCAGTCTTTTCGGACAGAATAGAGAGATTATAGATGGAGGATTGCTTGGAGACGAGGTTCAGCGAGGCGCCGTCCGGTACACGGTAGTGGTTCAGTGTGTTGCGCTTCTTCCACTCGCTCTCGACCTTTGTGGTCGAATCTTCGTCGTAGAGGATCAGCCTACCAGAGGCTCCAGTTCTCCATTCTAGTAAAAAAAAGTATTGTAATGAATAATCGCAATAAAAGAAGTATTCGACAGAGATATAGAGAATTTTAAGAATAAAGCTTACCGAGGTCAAGATCGTCTTTCCTCGGTCGCTGGCTGTACGGTGTGGACCGATAAATGGTATCGAGTGCCTTCTCCTTTACTTGAGAAATAGTATCACAGTCTAGAACTTTTACTGGAACGTTTTCGGTGTTGGGATCCATGCCACCAACAAAGACTGTCTGTTGGGAAATTGACACGTAGACCGTCTGAAATAAACAATGTCGTACATTATATCACAATTTCATGATCTATCTCGTAGCAAAATATATGAATGATGGAGGTTTTAACGTACCATCGGCTTGAAGTCTATTGACTGCCTGATGAGCTTCTCCTCGGACAAGGAGTATCTAGCCTCCGAGGTAATGGCATCCACTGGGCCCTTATCGACCTGCTGCTTCATGGCACGGAAAAGTAAGTACAAAGGCTCACCGGCGCACTCGCGCATGAATTTGTATAGCAGGAAGGTGAACCAGGCTGTCAGCATTTTCTCGGCGACGCTCTCGGTTCTAAAAGAAAAATTAATTAAAATACATTCAACAAAAAAATTCTTCTCTTTGCGACAGTAAATTATAGACAATCGATAGGTACCTTCGCAGCAGCAGCTTAGGATGGCTCTTTCCCTCCATGCACTTCTCGATGAGATCAGCGAGCAAGGTCTTCAGAATATCGGTGCAATACTCCATCTTGCTCTGCAGCGTCACCATAATGAGGCTCGCGACGTTGACCCTGTCGCGCATGGAGAAGTAACGATTGCTCTCGAGCGTCCTTACGAACAGCAAGAGGAACGTCTTGTTCATAATGAGCTGACCAAACAACCTCAGACCCTTCTCCTTGCGTACGAGCTCGGGCCTATCCCACTGCAGTACTACGTGGTTGTCGTCGGATGGGAAGAGTATGTTCATCGCATAAGCTCTGTAATCGAGGAAAGGTATGCCACCACTAGTGAGATCGCCAGTGAGATCCGTCATCTCGGTTTGCAGCTCGGCGAAGGCTTCCTTGCACTCGGCAGCGACGCGCAGCTCCAGGATGTCCATCTGCTCCTGCATATTCTTCAGCACGCGATTACTCTCGGTGGACTTGCGCCTGTAGGCGATGAGGAAGGCGATGAAGACGACCACGAGGATGATGATAGCCGCGATGACGCCAATAAGGGCGGGCTTATTCAGCGGATTGTTCAGTCCGGCAGGCAGGGCATAGCTGAGCTTGCCGATTTTATACTTGAGATTGCCGCCCACTGTGACGATGACCTCGGGCAGATCGGGTTTAGGGTTGCCTGAAGAATCAAGCGCTGGTGGTTGGGTGTCTGGTGGACGGCAAGTAAGCTGTTGACGGGACAGAGACGTGACGTTGCAGTAGGAGTCGCCAATTTTCACGACGACGTCGGACTCTTGGCAGGCGCGGTCAAGGTGCTGGCCGTTAATCGTCAGATAATCGCTCTAAACATCCAATAGAAAAAAAAATCATTCACAATGTCACAATAAAAATAGAATAAAAATAAGCATTCAAAAGAAAGAATACGTTACCTTGTAGTATTTGACCTCCTCATCGAACTCCTCGTATATCGGGTCGGGGTACAGTAGGAAATGATTGAGCTTCTGCTGTGTGAGATTCTGCACCCTGGCGACATTGTCCATTCTGAAGCCATACTCCAGTTTCAGGGGATTCTCGGCGTCCAGCTCACCGGGTCGCACATCGATAGCCGGGGATAAGCACACCATGTTGGTCTGGCTGAGGATGCTGCAGGCCTGCGACAGGTACTGCTTGCCATCGTAGTACACGTACATCTCGGGTTTCTGTATGTAACCGAGATTCGTGCCCGTGACACTGATCTTGATGCCACCGGATGGCGTGCCCTTGGGTACCTTGATCTGACCGCCAGCGACACCGCTCTCCACGCTCTCGATCTTCGGGTCCTCGACGTACTCGTAGAAGCCGTTGTACTGGCGCACCGAGTTGTCGAAGTGCATCCTCAGAGAGCCCTTGCGCGTGTGATCGCTCGCGCTCGTTATGCACAGGACCTCGTCGTGCTCGGTGTTGTTGATGTCGCAGGGCAACTCGTCGATGAAGGCTTGGATGCGACTGCCAGCGTTCATGTAGACACCGGTTATGCGCAGACGCGTGCCACCGCTCATCGGGCCGTGTTTCGGTGAGATATCCGTGATGTTGGGGTCGACGAATTTATACGTTTTCTCGGACTGGCCGCGGAAGTCCTCGATCCTGACGATCACCGGGCCCTCACGGATCTGAAATGTTGAATCGAATTGCATTAGTTTCGTGGGAAACACGAGTTTCGTTCGCCTTTTATTGAAATATATCACGTTGCGTAATAACATGTGAGAAATCTGCTTATGTATATAGATTTTGGAACGAAATTTGATCGTCGCAGACGCATAATATACAGCAGTAATTTAATACGGTTGTTATTAATTCACATAATGACCTGAATAACCGACTATCTCGTTTGGTCATCGCTTTACAATCTATGCAGTGTCAATTAGTGTCACAATAATGAGATCTGTATAATGTTTAAAATTTAATTCCATGCTAATTGCATAGCTAGTTACAACGGCTAATCACGCAAATGTAAAGTAATACATTATCGGAATTAGAAACGGCTTTGTATGCAAAAACTGGTTGTAACAGATAACGAGTAAATTATATATTCCACTATGTTCGTAATCGAATCTAATTATACTTATTTCACAAATAATTATCAAAACTGTCATAACGCTTCGAAATTTCTTTCTCACCTTATTATCACCAGGTCCATCGACGTGACACACGATCTGCTTCGTGCGTATGTACAGATGCTCGTACGGTTGACAGATCAAGCCCACAACCGTCACACCCTTATAGATATCCTTGAACGTCTTTCCCAAGTTAATACCCGTGATCGTGATATTTGTGTGTCCTTCCCATGGTCCCATCATGGGCTCGAACCTGATAATCTCCGGATTCGGACAGGTTTGATTTCTGTCCAACCATGTGCCACTGCCCTTATCGCATTGGTCTTTGACCTCACACCGATCAGACGTCATGCACCAGCCGCAGCCGTACTTGTCGGCCAGAGCGAGGCACATACCGCAATTGTCAGCCATGTCACGGCAGCGATAGATCACCACATGGATGTTGTCCGGGTTATCGAGAGGTTTCGAGCCACCCCAGATCACAGCAAAGGGTACTGTTATATTGGGGGCGCGTGATGTGTAGGAGAATTCGGTATCATCGCAGTAGATCGTGTCGGCGAGGAGGCGAGCTGTCACGCTCGTCACGCGGCCCTCGATGTTGAACTGGCAGACGAATCGCGTTTGGACGATGAATTGCTGTTTGGCCGAGGTTGAAGAATCGTTATTAATTGGTTTTCTCCGTTATTGAATGATAAGCACGTTTGTGAATTTGTTTAAAAAGCTACTCGATTTATTGAAATCGAAATAAAATAAATGTCACGATAAATAAGAACACAAGAAGTCACATGGTGACTTTGATAACAAGTTGAAGGTCACAATATAAGAGAATATTAATCAATGAAAATTCAATTCACTTACCCCAATGATGTGAACCTTGACGCGAATGGCCTTCTTGATGCCAGACGATACGAGGATTTCCTTCGAGTCGGTGGCGTTGATCGTTGGGCAGAATGCCGGTCCACTTCTGTAGCTCGGTCCCATTCTCTGCAATGATTGGCCAATGTTATATACGAGTTTTTCTTCATTTTTTTAATTGCGATCCGATACCGTGCTTTTAATACCCAATAGAGAGACTGCATTCGGGTTTACGAACTCCCTCGTCGACGAATTTTACGAATCAATTGCTTTATACGGTAGCGAGGATAGAGAGGGAGGAATAGACATATGAGATGTGGTGGTGGTAGTGGTCGTAAAGTTCGGGATTTATGAATTCGAGCGGAAGCGAAGTTTTTACGCGGGTAGTGAAAGGACGACGATGATCGTCCACTTGAACGTCGATGATGATAACCGCGATTGAGACACGTTTTAAGAGTAAGTTTGACGACAACAATTAAAAAATATGTGTATATATAAATGTAGACTCACGCTGACGCCAGTGACCAGGATATCGTTCCTGCAGTTCTCCGCGGTATCGTGGGTACATCTGTGCCCGTCGACACACCAGTCGCAAGGGAAGTTGGAGGAGACGCACTGCGTGCACGAGCTGTGCGTGCTGCAGTCAAAGAAGGTGAAGTCCGTGGCGACGAGGTCAGGGCCGTTGGTCATCCGTACTGAGAGCTTCGCAGTGAAGTGGTGCTGGCCTTGTGGTATGGGTGGCAGGAGGTCGGTGCGTGGTGTCGTGCAATTCACGCCGTAGGATTTTCTGTGGATGGTATATAAGGTTACGCTGATGCTTGGTTTTTTAGAAAAGTCTGTGATGGTTAATGATTGAAGTTTCGAATATTCTGTACAAATATACTAGAATAACTTTAAAATAAAATAATAAATGAAATTGACTCTTTAATGGCCGAAATATTTTTTGATAACCATGTAAGAATTTCATTTTCTCATGGAAGTATCTGTTGAATGAATGTAAAAGGACAATTGAAGTAAATCATCTATTTTCAATTCCTGATAACTATATAGTATCCTCGTCATTTTTAAATAATAGAAATGTTCTGTCATGTCGTGTATTCAAATTCAGTCGAATTATTTTTATTTCTTATTAATTTAATTAATACTAATGATTTTCATATTTTATCAGAGTTCAAATATAACAAAAATAATCGAGTAAAGAAGTAAAAATAAGCTACACTAAAAATAATGTTTCTAAAAAGTATGCTAACCTCTAATCCTAATTAATTAAGAAAAACTTATATATCGATCCTACCTCGTAGCATTCGTAATCAGCGTCTTATCCAGCGCTGAAAACGCACACAAGAACTGTCCTGGCAGACTGGGCAGATTCTCAATCGCCAGCTCCAACGTCCTCGCCGTCGTCCTCTGCAGCTGATCCGGATTAACACTGGTGATGGTCGTGCATCTGCCACTCTTGTAAGAGATCCAATAGAGGGGATCCTTGGCGGCGTCCTGGCAGTCGCTACGCAGGCTGCACTTGTTTTCGAGGGAGCACCAGCCGCAGTAGGGATCCTTGGCGTTGAGGCATTCCCAGCAGGTCTTGTAGACCGAGCATTCCTGCACCTTCACCTTCGAGATCTTCTTCTCAGTCATGACGTAGAGGTGCATCTGGTGCTGCGTGTCGAACAACATGTCCGGGTTCACCGGGGATTTCGGGTCGATCTCCAGGTCGCCATATTCCTGGGCTTGCGTCGACGACTCCACGACCAACTGTAGATAAAGATAAAAAAAAATTGTTAGTTTTTTATTCGAAAAAGTAATATAATAGTAATCATTTAATATTGGTATGGTATTATTATAGTATTATTATTGTCAGATTTGTTGCTAATGAATTTCCTAATACTCGAACTGAATATATGTGTATTTATACATATAGGAAAGAACAAAACCAATCGCTGATTTATATTTATACTAGCAACGCATAATACTAATTAGCGTATTATCAACAATCTATTTCCAGAAAGTGGAAATGTAATAAAGCACATTAATTAGCTGCCTCCGATCGCCGCGAGTAAACAGAATTAAACTCGATATTACGATCATTTCATTAATCTCGTATAGAATATCATCCAACATTATATATATATATATACCCCTCTCCCTCGAAATATCCAACGTCCTCCAAATAGCGCTCCCCGGATAAAAAAAATTCGCAAACCGCGAACTCATCCTTACGCCCATCTGACCATTCCATATATATAAACCATATATACGCATGACCACCATATCCCTCACGTCGCGGGCGACTGATCATTATTTACGTCAAAGACGTCGCATGACATACACAGACTGAGAGAGCATACGGGGCTGAGAAATGACGGGCTCGGACCTCCGGGGCAGCAGCGGCGCGTAAACTCGTTTACAAGCGCCAAAGTCATTCCTCTCTCGCGGATGACGAGGTACATACTATATATACCTACACAGACACACGGATATATATATACACAGCGTGATTTCGCCCTTTTCCGCGAGCATTTATCTACACACACACACACACACACATACTTGCACAGAAAGTCGTCGATTTTTACGAGGCTTTGTTCGCTGCGCCCATGGACGAACGTGACGTTGTCGAGCGGAACGAGCGCGGTTGTTTTTTTGTGTTTTTTCGAGTGGTACGGAAGAACGCGGCATGGTCGCGGCGCATCGTCGTAATTATTTTTAATGAAAAGATGGGAGTGAGACGATAGCGATATTAATTGAATTACCGCAAGCGCGCGCGCGTGATTTATTGGATGAGCGGCGCGGTGAAGTGACCGATAAATTTCCGCCGCTGGTGGACGCGTTACGTTGTTTTAGCGCAATGCATACATGCGCGGCGATTATTACGCCATAAATGAAAAGTAACGACGAATAAATTGTATAATTATACACGTGAATCAGCGAGCGAACTTTCATTACCATTTGATTTAATTTGGTTGATTAAGCGCCGCGGCGGCCGTCGACTCGTTCGGCCGGAATTATATAGACTATACACTTTAGTTTGCCTCTCGCGTATGTATGTATCTCTCTATATATGTATAAAGTTAAAGCAATTTTTGGATAATTTCTAGCCGCTAACTCCGACCGCAAGCGCGCACATAAATTCGAGCACGTCTATTAATTCGAGGTTATGATAGTGCGCGGAATGGGAATTATAGCTTTCCAGAAAATTCATGCACTCCGTATTTCATAAATATATGTGTATGTATTTATATCGAGAGAATAAACGTACACACGGGCGAGTGTGACGAATAATGCAGCGGCTAATGTATAAAGCGATTTTTATACTTTTTGATATACATCGCGCTTATATGTGCAGGCTCGAATTAATGCAATTGCGCGCTCGATATACCGCGAAAAACTGTTTATATTTCGAGAAATACGGATATATATATATAGGGAGAGAGAAAAAGTCACCTGCAGCCGCGCAACCGATTCCAAATAGCGAATTAAAAATTTGATAATTTTCGGCGCGCATCGCTGAATATATACCTACGGTATCACCCCTCGCGCGCTTAACGCGGAATGTGTGTGTACGTGTGTATATTTGAGGAATGGAGCAAAATGGAATTGACATCGCGCATAACCCGTGGTTTTGAGGGGGCTTATTCTTGGATTTTACAGAGGCGGTTTGTGTTGGCGGTTTCGGGATTTATCGGCAGAAATGTATAAAGATTGAGAGAAATTCAATTATCGGTTTTAAGTTGATTTTATACCTTACTTCTTTACGCTCAGGATATCTGAATTTAGCTTACGGATCGATTTTATTTAATTATAAGTATGACAGAAAAATGCACTTTTATAAGAAGACGTATAATTAAATGAACAATAATTATGAGTATATGGATAATTAATACCTGAGCTGTACAAAGTAACAAGTTTATAAGAAATTTGATTAATTTACAGATAACTGAAGGACGTTAGAAAGAAAAAAATAATTAAATTTCATGTATATCGCATTATCCAATCAAATACTAATTACCATTAGTTTTTACGACTCCCTCAGTAAAGACTTTTGACGTCCCAGCAAAGCTAATTCAATTATAACGCTCATATTATATATATTTTATCTATATAAAATAAAAAAGTACGTGACGTCAACAATAACCGTTAAAAGTATACCCAATACCTCATTCGCGATAAAACAAGCGAACAAATATACTCAAACCAGCACTCGAAAAAAAAAAAAAAAAATTGAAAAAAGGAGACCATTAATAACACACCGAGGTGCTTCATTTTCAATCAGTCTAAAATTAAATCGACAATATTTTCAAAAACGCAAGGGGGCAGAGAGATATATATAGAGACAGTTCGCTGAGCGCGCTGGATCGATACAGCCGGCCAATAAAATAAGCAATGGAAAAAATCCTATCAAAATTCCATCTATCCCTGTGCGTGCAGGTAATAAAAAATTTTTTTTATTAGTTTTTCCGAAACTCGCACGACGCGCGCACTATATGCGCGCCAAAAAATTTATCGCCGAGAAGAGAAAATTGAAAAAAGTATCGCGTTCGCTCGAACAAAGCGATATAACGTGCACGTATTAGAAACGGTTGAATTTAAAAAGAAAAAAAAAAACAAATGTTCATGTCATACCCGTCCTATAGTAGCAGTTTTACACACCACTTCCACGTGATATATATCGTAATTAGAACAAAGAAAACCTGCGGACTCGGGGTATAATTGAATCAGCGTTTATACACACACATGTATAGCATACTGGCGCCAGAGTCCGCGTAGTGTCGCAAGCATACGACGGGGAATCGAATTTTCTCATAGCCTCGCGCTTAATCCTTAATTAATACACGACATAAGACGACTCTTATATATATACGTGGAAAAACCGGACACAGGCCGCTCGCGAGTGCGAAATCCAAGTAGTAGGATACACATAACGGCGCGTACGGACAAAGAAGTGATAATAAGCCTCGCGGGATATAAGTACGAAAACGCGGCAAAAAATCGAGCGCTCCAAAGACGTTTCAATTATAAGAGTACTATACTGCAAAGAGATAACAGGCGGCGCGCAATTAATCATCGCATCAAAGCGTAGTCCCGTTCTCTCTGCGGATCGATCGTGCGCGTATACGGAAAAAGCAGAAAATCGAGATGCGCGCGCGAGAGAGAGAGAGAGAGTGTGCCGGGCCTCGAGCGAAGGAATGAAAATCGGATTCTCGCGCGTGATTCTCACGATCAGAGCTGCGGGCAGCGGACAGTTGCGAAACGCCGTTTTTAATTGTCGCCGCGACGGCGGCTGCTGCTGCGTGATATACCCGATCGTGCCTTTTTTGGCTCGCGCTGATTGACAGTTTTCCGTGCCCTCTCTCGCTCGGACGGCGAGTTTTTTGCGGTGATGTAGCTCTGGCTCTCGGTTGTGCGTGGGAGGATTTTCGGCGGCGGCTTTTTGCGAGAGAGAGAGACAGAGGGATAGTTGCGGTGGGCTGATTCTATTGTTCGGACGCGGCTCGGATTTGTAGGAGGGTGCAGTTGAGGGCGAGTTAAAATGATTATCCGTGTACGGATTCTTCTTCCCTTTTTCGGGAGGGGGAGAGTGATATAGTGGTTAAGGGATGTCGGGGGATGCGGATGCAGTTGGGAAAAAAGTATAAGCGAGTTAAAGGTTGGATTGCTTGGGTGAGTCCGTACGTGAAAAATGGCACGAAGAATTTTTAACTCGTGCAGTTTCGAATGGTGCGCGTCGATATTATAATACGAATTCGGAATATAAACTTTATCATACGAGTATACGTTAAATTTGTAACTATTTATATACGGTTTCTCATATTTACATCAATGTTTTGGTAAAAGTGGCAAATTAAACTCTCGACAGTAAATTTCTGCATCATTTAAACGAGATTCATTTTTACTTCTCCAACATGCCAAAGTTATAAATATATAGCATTGTTTTTAAAGCTCTCCCTCTCTCTCTTCTCTCAGTTACGAAATAAATGAACACACACACACACACACACGCGAACAGCTAGAAATAAAATGTTAATGTTTATTAATTTCCTTTCCCAGCGCCGTCAGAAGACAGGATCAGATAAAGCGACGCTCGAAAATAGAAATAACCCGATGGCGGACTTTAAAAATTGAAAACCTCCGGAGTAACGATATAAATTAAGAGTGTTATATAGTTTCGTGACTCTCTCTCTCTCTATACGAGCGGGTATCAAATCTCCGCGATTTTATCGGGATCATAAACCTAGACCCGAAAGATAATTAATCGAGCGAGTACCGCCGCGACATTTCACACACACACACATGCTTGCTATCGGCGCAGGGATTACGCAAGTTTTCGCGTATAATTAACGAATTTTTGCCTATAACTGCATGCGAAACTGTGTGCGTATGTGTATACTAACACACAGAAAGATATTTATATATAGACAGCGAATGGTCGAGTAAAATGTGTAGCGCGCGGGCAAAAGTTACACGTGTAATCGCGGAGAGGCATAATTGCGCGCGGTGGCGGTGGCGAGAATTAATTAGAAGGAATGCGATGGTGCAGCGGACTGCTCGCCAGGATTTTCCGCACCTAATGAGATAGATAATGAAGCCCGGAGAGTTGAAAAATTTGTTTATACTAATTAAAAGTTCGGTGTACCCGGGCATAGCGCGCGGGATCCCATAATAATGCAAAGGTCACAGCAGCTATACGCAGTATGCGCGTGTGTAATATACATAGCAAACATTGATGTCATATTTTAAACACGCGCAGCGTGCTACTGCTGACGCTACTATACAGAGAAACTTTTATCGCCTATGCAACCCCTCAAAGTCGTTTAATTAGCCCCCGAAGTCATACACGCATCTATACACTTGCCAATATATACGCAGGACATCTCGTCGTGCCGCAAAGTTAATCGCGCTTCTCGCACAATTAACAATAACGCCTCGGAAAGCGCACATCACTCCCGTGTGTACACACTTTGGTGCGGGGGGTAAATATTTTACGAATCCGCATCGCGGCCACGCGCTCTCGAGAAAGTCAGCGCGTGTTTGCCAAAATTCTCGACTTCTCGCGCGCGCGCTTAATAATGAAGTGCATAAACCCACGAGCGTGTATAGGTATATAACCTACTTTAATCCTCCGACCTCATGGAGGCCCGACCGCATTGCACTTCTGCGCGCGATTCATTAAGCACAGCTGCGTACCTATATAACATATAAGTGGAGGAATAGGTATGCCAGAGCGCGTTAACTTTAATATTTAAGTTGCTTTCGCGGCCGAAAGTATGTATATATGGAGTATGCGAAGGCTAATGTGGCATCGCAGATCGCGGCCTCGAGATCAAAGGCGATTTATCATGTGATGTGTGCGAGTTTTTGGATTTCGAAAAAGAGCCGAGTTAACTGCTTGGGCGCGCGTGTCTTTATATTATGGGTCTAATCTAGCTGGAATTGTTTGGTTTTGAGAATGAGGAAAGTTTTCACCTGAATTTGTTTGAAATTATTATAAATAATATATATGATCGCCGTTTTGAATGTATTTCTAATGAATTACGTTTATTTGTATTTATATGTAAAGACAACTATGGTATAGGAACTTTGATCCGGCACTGTATACTCTAAAAATGAATATGTAAATGTCGTTAACCGGTGCGTAGAAGTGAAAAAATTGACTAATTCTTCAGTGTAAATTTGATTCTACTACTTCAATAAGTGAATTTTCAATAAAGGATTAGTCAATTTTTTTTCCATTTATTCGCACCAGTGAACGAGATTTTATATATTCATTTTTAGAGAGAACTAAGAACAAAAAAAAATACGCACATCCTTTTATTTAATTCCCTTTCACAAACGACCAAAATACGTAAAAGAACCAACCAAAAGAATTGTACACTTTTATTACCGAACTATCCACCTCCTGACCTTTAACCGCATCTTACACATCTCCCCTTCTTTTCATTACGCCTCCGCACGTGTGTCTCCACCGAAAATCAGCCGCAATTCCCCGCGCACGCGCAATATCCTCTTTCTCTCTCTCTTTTTCCTCCGTAAACAACCCACACGCCCTCTTCGCCAGGGGTAATTTCTCGTCCCGACCGTCCTTCCGCCCTCCTCGTTACCCATACTATATACCACACACAGTCTCCCCCGTCTTCGGAGTAATAAAACTCGCGACTCTGTCTCTCCGACCTGATTTCATTAAAAATTATTTATACATATACGAATCTCTCTCTTAAGAGAGAGAGAGAGAGTCAAAGGTAGACGAGTGGCGCGCAATTAAATCGCAGAGGATGAAAAAGCTGCCGTCACCGCCTACGTATATACACATCGAAAGGGAAAGGAGGAGAGGACCCCTAATTAACTGGAATGAGGCTGTGTGGGTGCAGGGGTGGTTTACGGGGATGAGGGAGTTTAAAAGTTTTACGGGCGGGTCTGCGGGAAATCGCGGCCGCGAGCGCGTTTGAAGGCACGGCGCGGCTGTATAAGCGGTGGAATGATTTTTCACGGT
>JAPYZO010000379.1:0-27792 GCA_030522905.1 Torymus flavipes | reverse complement strand
AGAGAGAGAGAGAGAGAAAGGAAGAGAGAAACCCGAGGGCGGAAAAAAAGAAAGAAGCAGCCGTACGTACTGGCGAGCGAATTAAGGCGCACTTCATAAAGGCAGTAAAAACGTTTGCCAGCGAGGATTTATCTGCGGAAAAAGCTGGAAGCTAAAAATAATAGGACACAAATTACTTTTTTCCGTCTCCCTCTCACTCTCGCTCCCGCGGTCGCTGCCACTGGATTTTTCTCTTTCTGTCGCGCGGCTTTTCCAACCCTTTACTTGAGAGGATAAAAGGCGAAACGGCACCGTAATCTACTTTGCATATCCGAGCGAGCTTTATTTACCCCTTTTTCCAGCTCTGCTGCTGCTGCTGCTGCTGCTGCTGCTACACACGCGCCTTTCTCGTGTGGATACATTAAGTTATGCATGGCGGGGAATTATATTCTGCAGTTCGAATGTTCTTCAGATTTGAAGATTTGTCAAGGGAATTTTCAGTTTGACCTTTTGAACTGAAAAGCGAAGTTTTATTTGAAAGCTCTTGAGCGTAAAATTTTCTTTCGTGTTTTGGATTTAAGTACTCAACAAAATTAAGTAACAAGTACTTTATTTTAACTTATAAAGTTGGTTGTATATGCGCAAGTGCTTGCTGCAGAAATATAAGGCAATTTCTTTTGCCTTAGCCTAAAAGGTAAATTTTTGAGTTTATATGAAAAACAAGAAATTTTTATTCACAAATAAAAATTTCTATACATCTGGAACTTTCAATAAAGATGCCAATATATGTATTACAGACGATGGGTCTAAAGTTTAGTCCTTTAGTCATAAAGTTATTTTACATTATAAAAACTTTACTGAAAATGTTTTTTTTTTACAAATCTTCGACTACGCCCTAGTTTTAGTAAAAAAAGAAGCAAACCGCTCCAACCAATAGAAGATTAGCCCTATTCTACCTCTACCACTTTTTTTCTTCAGTATCGTCGCAGTTTGCCGATCCATTTTGGCCTCCGTTTTATTTCGTCGTTATACGACACAAAACGAAAACTAGAAGTGTCCTGTGTTGGGATCGAGCCCGGGGAAAGAGATTTTCAGACCAAATGCCATTTTGGCCCACGCACGTGTTTCCTTTGAGGAAGGAAAATGTTTCGGGTTTTCCTCGCGGCGGTTTTCGAATTATTCGGCGCTGGCGTATCGGCTTCGCATAATTCAAATGAAATTTAACAATTTATATTTATCTTCTTTGATGGAAGAATAAATAAACTACATACATAGACGAGGAAATTAGAGTATATAATATCAACTATCCAAGCAATTAATAACCTAAAATAAACGATAAATTTGCAACGAATTTTAGATTGGCTAAATTAATTTGATTACGTAGCGAAATAAATACACGTTTTATTGCTTTGGATTGTAACTGATATAACATTAAATTAATTTGAAAATAGTCAAACAGCATCAAAGAGTTAATCTCTCGTCGTTCAATTTATAGATAAATTAGTCAACACAATTATTAGTATCATATAATCATCGAGTAAATATCATTAATTTGTGCTTTTGAAACAGAAACGTATATTCGGATATTTGTATAATTCATGGCTCTATAATGCGATTAAAAACAAATGAAATACGATAGATGACTAATTTGAAATACACGTTAATTTTATCGTACACGTCAGTTCTCCAATTCCAATTCCCAGCAGCATTCGGACTATCACGACACAAAAAAGAAAAATTAACCTCCACTATACGCGCGACACACAAAAGCACCCACAATCAAAGAGCCTCGCGGCTACAAAGACGTGCGCCACTTGAAAATCAGCGCCGTCTTTCAAACCTCGGCGCGAAAGAATCTTCAGTGACGGTATTAGGAACGTAGGGAGCAGCCGCGGCTCTTTTTATCAAACGAGGCCTCCACCCTCAAAAGAGCTTTGAGCCAGCGGCGCGATTTATCGTTCCGTTCCACTTTTCTACCCCTCGCGGCCCCGCACGTTAATTACCGGGGCGGAGAGATTTCGCGCGCAACTGGAGCAGCAGAAAGGCGCAAAGTTCGCGTGCGCCGTGTGGATCGACAAGTCTTTTGGATGTACAGCTGGACTGGACGGGGAAGGATAGGTGCGAGATACAGATAAACGGGCTCGATAATTGATTTTGAAAGTTTAGAGTTTTATGGAAGATGCGTAGATTTTCAAGTGCAACTTGATGGTGTTTAGATTTAATCGGAGCAGCTGTGTTTGGAAATGTATATAGGTATTTTATAGCAAAATGATGTCAATTTTGGACGCAACATTATTAAATAAAATTGTTAACTAATTCAATAAAGCCTTGCATAACTATAACAGCAATTGAAGTTACTAATTGAATCTTCTAATAGGATTTTAGTAAAGTTCTTGTCAGAAGTTCTCTTCTGATGTTACAACTGAGTTAAAATAAAGTGGTTGGATATATATACATAGTCCGCACAACTTTTTTAATTCAGTTTTTCGTTATGATCTATTAGACACTTTAATTGCTCGATTAAAAACTCTGCAAGCACAACTTACTCCCTGGTTGTAATTTATCAAATTCCTAGTCATTAAGCTCAAAAATTGCATTTGCGGTTAGATGAGCAGCAGAGAACAAATCGATTGAGATTCACTCCCATGGTATTTTTTATCAAGTGTTGACGTCAGATGATTAGTTAGACATTATCCAAGTTGCTCATTACTTCATAAAAAATGATAATATGTGCATCTAAAAACGGTACAAATCAGCCATAAAAATGCTAATGCTATTCCACGTAGAGAGCAAGGAGCAGCAGCAGCAGCGCCAGAGGCAATACAGCAAGTGCACTTCATCGTCTCGTTTACTTCATTTGTACGTCCACGTTCTGCAGAGCTCCATGAGAGTTTCGCCTTTTTATAACGACTCCCGCTTCAAATCTTCATCTTCTCCCCGCAAACTGCTCGTACCACCTTCCCAGTAGCTGATTTTCGCCACCATTACCTCTCAACTCGCTCACTCGCACATGTTAAGCTGCTCACCATACGTGCGCGATTCCGCGTACTAGTTACCCCCCATACCACACAGGCGCCTACGTACGGATTCGGCTCCACAAATTGTTCGGGAAGCACATGATTCATTATGTTCTCCGTGTCTTGGGAGTGGAAAGGTGGGGGGATAAAAATCTGGCGCGGAGTTTCTCTCGATTCGAGGTGCCGAGAGGAAACGAGCAATTAACACCGAGCGACAGTTATGTTTCCGCGGAGAGTATATATATACGTACGCGAGGCGTAAATCGCGCGAGATTCCGAGAAACCTGATCGAGAGAGGAGGAGGATGATTCATGCGGTGAGAACGAAAATTAGCGAGCTACGGGGGGAAATTCTGTTGCACCGGCTCTGGAAAGCCTGCCGAGTGATATGTGAGCCACAGGATGATGGTGGTTATATTGTAATTCGACTTTACCTTTTTTTAATACAAGCGCGGAAAAAATTGCTGTAATTTTGATGCTGGATTTGGGTTAAGATCGAGTTGGAGTACCGGGAAAGACTTCTATTAACAAATAGAAATGTAAGATGAGTGCTCCAATAGCTAACTTCGAGATCGATACAACGTATCATCTGATCACTCTAACGGGTACTGAGTAATACAAACACTAAAATGTTCCTACTAATCTTTGAAAAAGTACGTATCGAGGAAAAATTCCCCTCGAGCTATATTACTTCAACGAAGAAGCGGTACGGTGGAATCATCGTCTTACCCACGATAAATCAAGTCAATAAAAATCGCAATTACCATCGCGTGCAATCTCTCGTGCCCTAACAACGAGACGCCCTCTTCCCTCGCCCAATCTGCGATCGCATATCGCCCGTGAAAAAAGCTATTCCAGCCAATCACCCCCCTGCATTAATTGCGCATTAAATTTCTTCATCTTCTTCTTCCCGCGGCGTCTCTCTCCCCTCGCTTCTCATAGGCTTGATGAATCCACGGGCATTAACGTAATAATCCCTTTTATACTATGTACACGGCTACTATTCATCCCCATGTGTGCGTGTATGTGCGTGATAAACTTCTACTTTATGGAGTAGGGCGTTTATTTTTACACGCTAGTCCCGCGAACAACGCGTGCACGCGGCGCACTAAGTTGCAGTTAGGGATGGATAAAAAGAAGGGGTCGAGGCTGGATTAAAGCGAATTAGGGGATAATGGGGAAAGGAGAGTCGCAATTAAATTACCGAGCAGGAAGAAGTCGCTTACTTTTTTTGTAAGGGGACAACCAGTCGAGTGTGTTTGGAGGTGGAAAGTATTGCTGGTAAGACGGTAGTTGAAAAAATATTTCTGTTGCTGTTTTTTCCAGAAAAAAAGCGTACTTGTAGGTTAAGAAAATGTTGGCCTCGATTACGAAATAATCACAATAATTTCTATTAAAGTCCTTTATTCCTTCGCAATGAACAGGTAATTATGGTACAAACTAATTTGTAAATGTCTTACATTCATGTAATTTTATAGTATTAGATCTAACTAATTCCTAAAACAATTTAGAAATTTATTTATCGCATGAAGTACACATAACGATAACTGAAGTACCTAGACTTAAAAAGTTAAACGAAAATATAAAAAATTCTAAATAGGAAAAATCTGATGTGAGATATCCGCTTCAAGATGTGATCAAGACGCTTAAAACACTGAATTTTCCATCATCCCGGTAAATATTTCTCCACTGCCACGGCGGAGTTCGCTAACCCTGGAAAATTTTATAAACCGAAAACGAAATATACCCCCGCGGTACATACGTCGAAAAAGTTTCGCATCCGGCATGCGGAGTTTCTCCTCTTGTTTACCGTGCTTTCGTGGCCGCAGTGGAGAGGATGGAAACTTCGTTTGGAAGGGTATAAGGCGAAACGCGCCGGAGAACGGAATATGAAATCTTGACGGAGGTGGGAGGAGGGTGGGACTAGAGAGCGCAAAGTTTCGAGATTCGGAACGAAGAACAATTTAAAACGCCAGCAGCAATAAAGGGTCGACAGTGCGCTACCTCGACATGCACTACGGTAGAGCAAGTGAGAGAGAGCGTGAGAGAGAGAGAATTGCGAGGTAAATTGAAAAGCGCAAAGTCGTCAACAATGGGAATGCGCGGTGGCGAAGGAAGGTTACTCTGGCAAGGAGGCGGGATTAAAAATTAACCAGCAAATATAGAAGAGGGAGAGAAGTGGATGACGCTGCGGAAGTTGCACCGGGTGGTTCTGAGACGCTGGAATGCGGAGTTTCGGTGTAATAGGGGCTGACGGGCTGGAAAAACTAATCTGAGGTTGCGCAGAATTTTAAGGGATTCATTAGTGATATTTTAACTTCTTTTCGTGGCTTATTTTCCGGCGGAACGTCGCGCAGTGAGTAATCATTCATACTGTCTTAAATATTTATGCACGCTGCCGCGGATACAGCCATTTCTTTCGGCACGCAAGGTTGTGTACAACTCTTGTGGAAATATTTAATTTAAAATGAAAACTGGTTCAGTGATATTACAAGATTATTTTTAAACAATTTTTGTAAAATGGTCGCAATAAATAGATGTTTTAATGATTGTTATAAAATTATGCTTTTGTAATACTGTAAACATATTTTAACAATATTAGGGCAATATTGCAAAAATACAAGCTTGCATAGATTTTCAAAACCGAAACTTTGCAATACCTACAAATAAAAAATCTATGATTATAAAACTTTCACTATAGTTTGATATATTACGTTATAAGAAAATATTATACAGAAATGTTATGTTTAAATTAAGTTTGTAGCCGCTTTTTCGGCTTAAATACCATGATTTTTAAAATATTAAATTTCGACATCAAAAGGAGTTGAAAGTTTAAAAAAAGAAGTGAAAGCAAATCCATAATATAGGAAAATTAATTTTCATCAGCCAACTTCATGTTATGCGCTGTCAATATGCGTTATTCGTCAAAGAGGTCAAGCAAGCCAATAAACCTTATGAACATGTCAGACAGCGAAGATAGATTTTGAAAAAATTTACATATGGAAATTTTCATTCATTGAAAAGTAAATATTATGTCATGTCTAATCTGATAAATTTATTCTTGTAAATAATTTGTTAAAATTTTTATGATATTATAAATATTTCTTTTAAAAATAAAAATTAACAAGTTGTTTTGTGTGTAAATAACTAATTTTTTTCGTTAATTTTAAGATAAAATTCAATGAAAATATCAAATTCGAAAAATATTTATAAAGGAACATAGTATTAACATTTAATATATTGGAACGAAGCTACTTGATTAGTAACTCACTATCAGATCGAAATTTATTTGCTCTGATAAAACCCTACAATTATCAAAATTATATTAACATTATACACTATCAAATCAATACTTGAAACTGTCCAAACTTGCACACCGTCTCTCTACACGCAACTATACACAAAATGCAAAACCGTCGCTAAAAACAACTCATTCGCGCATCGGAACTCGAGCCCCCGCTTCACCCTTTAATTTCGACATTCCGAGCGGCCGCAGCATTTCATTATCGGCCAGCTAATTACCCCCGATAATCGAACTCATTGCGCGCCTGCGCACGTATACGCACGTAGCACGCGAGCGAGTGAGCGATAATTTTCCCTTCCGCCAAAACGCAGCCGAGCGCAACGAGTTCGCGCACCGCAGAAAGGGGAGCGGCCTGTGTGTATGTGTATAGGTATACGGCGCTTTTGAATGGCTGCTTTTGTGCGAGGAATATGCTGAAAGTTTTTTTTTTTTCTTTTTTAGTTTTTACGATGTGGAAGTTTTCATTGAAAATGAGCGTGTGGACGGTGAAAAGGAAGTTTGATAAAGAGCGCGCGGCTGTTTAATTTATTGAATTTCGTATGAGAGGATTTTTATAGAATGGCTTTGATGTTGCTGCGGTATAACTAACTGAAATCTTGATGATAATAAAGTTTTAGTGTCACTGAAAGAGATGCTTTGGTATTGTAATTTGGTTGAGCTAATATCCTGTGTAATCGTTTTTACTAGAGCAAAGAAAAGAAAAATGTGATTACAATTATCGACTAGTCCTTTTCTTAGAATAAATATACATTGTTCTACCACATCCTGGAATGTAGAATAATAAAATTGTACAACTACCATTTTTTTTATCATTTTAGTACTGCTACTAAAATATTATTAAAATCTTGTTGTAGCATTACAAGGATCTAACATATTTTACCTAAAAATACCATTATATCATTTTTTGTCAAATTATTCCAAAATTTGACTCTGTATAAAACATCCTACTTCACAATCCCTCCACAACCTCTTTAAAAACCACAGGCATTTTAAGGACCCTTCATAGCATTCCATCCAACTTCTCCCCCAACCTCGCATTTTGAAAATCTTAAACTCGTGCTCTTCGAAACTTCACCTTCCGAGCGTTTCCTAGGATCTGCCTGCACGACATCCACACACAGCTTAACTCGCCATCATTACCACAAATTCAAAGCAAGAGACCGTGGGGCAGTTTTGCAAAGTGAAAACTTTCCTCTTTCGCTCTCTCGCTCTCTCTCTCCCCGCAGCTGGCCCTCGCACTTGGCCTCGGGGCTAAACGCAAGTTTCCTTCTCCCCCTGCGGGAGTAGCAGCCGCGCCGGCGGATTATACGGACTCTTCCTTAATGAGTAATGGCCGGTGCACGCGAGATACTTCCGGCCGTTTATTAAGAGCACCACGGACCTCCCGAAATCGCTGTCTACGCGGGCTAATCTCCCGGAGGGACGCGCCGAAGTAGAGGCGAGGCTTCGGATTAGCTCTCTCTCGGTGGGGTGTCGCGTGCGTAGAGTCGAGTGGAGTTGGTCCAACTTTGGTAAGAATCTCGGCGAGCGGAATTTTGAGCGGGTGTTAATTAGCCCGTTATCTGCGAACTGCTGCTGCTGCTGCTGCTGCTGCTGCTGCTTTAGGGATTGAGTTGGGTGCGAGATACTTGGTCGATTTGCCTTTCTGATAAAAGACAGTAACTGATTCTGAGAGTAACTAGGTTTTTGTTTGTTTTAAATTTATTATTAACAGTGTAAAATAAAATTAACTTTGTAGTATTTGTAGCAAAAAAATAGTTATTTCTATAGCAAATATATCTTCTATTACATGTAACGATTTAAGAGTTTTAGACGTTTATTGTTGGCGTATGATTTGCATGTTGTTTCAATATTGTCATTTGCAAAATAACGTTTGTAAATTCTATTTAATATTTTATTTATTTTCGAACTTTTCATGCTAATGAAAAGCAAACAGTGATTTTATGTACAAGCTGTGTTTGTTAGTGTAACAGCGGTGTATAATATTGAATTTAATTGAATTGAATTGAATTGAATAACTACAAAATTAGTAAACTAACAACAGCAGTCTGTCAATACTGCTAAATAAGCAAGCTTGTATTTTTTTATAAAATTGAACCAAACCTGACAATGTTACTGTAAATATTCACATATAAAACAATATTTTTTATATATAATTAACGCTATATACTGTGAAAAGTAATATTCATAAAACACCATTTTGAATTTCTGTTTTCCAAAACGACATAAAAAAAAAAATGTTTTCTTGCGGTTTCACACTTTACTTAATTACAATTAATCACTTTGCAAGCATTTCATACAAAGAAACCAAGAAATCCAGAGCCACCCACGCGCAGTCAAAAATGCAATTCCGAGCCCGCGTCAACAACTCTGAAAAATTACGAGCACTTAGCCATTCACTCGATACACGCGCGCTCGTGTATACGTCGCTGCCAGGCGCGCAGTTTTCGCGCGCAGGTGCTCGAAAAATTCGCCGAAAAAGGGGATATACGTATCGGGAAAGAAAGAGGGAGCGAGTGCAGCAGGTGCGGGGTAAAAAGTTTTTCGGGGAATTGTTTTTCGGGTCTTGTGGAATGACGTGGGATGCCGGTGAATATAAAACATGCGAATAGTCTCCAAAAGAAAATGCTGAATGTACAGTTTTATACTCTCGCGGTACGTAACTTTACTAGTTTTTTTATAATAAAAAAAACTTGCTTTTTCTCGCTATAATTTTAAAATTTACTTTTCAGATATTTTAATTTTAATAGTTTTTAATTTTCCAAAAATGTGTTTATTGTTGGTATTGTTATTTCAAGCGCAGTGTGACTGTGTGACCGTATTATACAAACAATGGATGATGTTTAAATTCACTTAATCTGAATTTATTACGTATACACAGAATATTGTTATGTTGCGATGGAGGATTAACATTTGCGGATGATTGAATTTAGCAATCATCCGAGTTTCCCCGAAATGTGAAATTTTGTAAACGTCGACGTTTCGCCGGTGGCCAGCAAAACTGCATAAGCGAATTCAGCTGAATTTTGGACGTGGCAGACGAATTGGTTATCCATGTGTTATATAGCCAACCGAACTTTTCACACTGAGGAGTCAGTCAATTCTGGCGGAATATACACTACTAGACTAAGCAGAGCGCGCTACGCGCGCATGTGGACACTAACCTATCTTACCAACTGTGTTAGCCAATGAAATTTTTTGATAACGCTCTGAAGTTGGCATTAAACCTTCAATTCGATAAATAATCGCTATCCGCTTTATTATAAAGGAGGATTGTTGCTATGCGCGAAACGCTATTGGCAATATGTATGCGACATGAAACATGACGTTTGTTTAGTCGAATATATATACAAACATTAATATTGATAAGCGAATAATTTTATATCTATTTGATCGTTATTGCTATATTTTGATTCGGAATCAGTTGTATCATCCAGGAATATAGAGTACTGTAGTTTTAATAAAAGAAAATAAAAGCGATTCTCTCCGTACACGCAGCAATAATAATCGCCACCCTGCCGCTATTTTACAGACCAATTCCGTGCGCATGCCGTTTACGTCTTAACCCCTCCTCCGTCCCCCTTCTTCCGCGCTCGTTAGCTCGCGAAAATGGATCAACGATGGATTTTACGTCCTTTCTATTTACGAGGTTCGATGCCTCGGCGCTTAATTAATTTTGTGCCGCGCGGCGATGCGCCCTTCTTTCGCCCCGCGGTATAGGTGCGGTTTTATGGGCCGGCCTATTTTCTCAGGTGGCCGTTTTCATTGGGATTTTTAGTGCGCAGTATTGATGCGCGCCTGATGCGTGCGCTTAAGGTTTTAGAGGCGATCGCGCAGTTTATTGGGAGCTCGAGACGTTTTCTGCTTGCGATTTTAAAAGGCGAGGTTGATGGCGAGAGGTTTAAATGAGGAACGATGGGGAGTTTTAAAAAAAATTATAAGTGATTCCTCCGACTCGTAAATTGGTTGGGTTATGTGACAGATATAAGGATCACGAGTTTTACAGGGGAATAATCGGTAGTAGTAAGGTTTCATTTTACCATATATGTAATACGTAGCGAAAAATCTGTTCTAATTGGCTGTTTCGAAAAAGCGCGATAATTAAAACTAAATTTTGAAGTCTTCGTTTTGTTTTATACTGTTATAATAATGTTAACATAACTTCAAAATTGTTATAATAAGATATCCCATACAGTTATACAAGCTATATAAATAGCTAATTGAACATTTATAGTTCCGTTTAAAAAATTCCTCAAAGTTCGAACATAACGCGTAAATTAATATACAAAAAAAAGTTAATAAATAAGCGCAGGCAAGTGCATTAATCGTCACGTTGCTATATATTTTTATTCATAACGCAGCTAATTACCTCGCCTCTTTGCGCTCTTTACGCCGATAAATCACGGCAAACAACCCGAGCATTGCATTATAAAACGCACTATTAATTTCAAAGGCAAATCAAATTCGCATCCTTTCTGGGTCAGACACACATGCGCTGCACGCGAGTGTGTCTGGCAAAATCAACAAATCATAAAAGCAGAACGCGCGCGCTTTTACGAGGCTCACAGGAGCGCCGCGCGCTCACGCAACGCGAGGAAGTTTATAATTAAAGTTCTACGCCGCCACGCTAAGTCCGTAAGTCTTAAGGCGGCGCGGGCCGCGATCGCGTTTCATAATCCATAATCCCGGATGGAGTGGCGTGGCGGGCGTTGCGCCGAATAATGGTCCGCGTATAGTAATAAAACCGGGGCTTCGGAGCGAAGGCGTCGGTGCTGCTAACTTCCGGGGAGATTCGATCTGGGAGTCTTGAGCGAACTGAAGTTGCCGAGGGTCGGAGAGTTTCGGTGTGCGTAGGGTGGAAGCGTTGGCTGTTGCGGTAATAGTTGAGGTCGATATGGACTTGTGTTTTTACTTTTTTGGGTTTGGACTGTTTTGTGAGAGATTTTATTTGGTTATAGAAATGTTGATTTCATTAGAAATGACTTTTTTCTTTATTGATAAAGGGACAAAGTGCGATTAGGCAGAAAAATTACTACAGTTGTACTAAAATTTAGTAAAAGCTTTTTTAAGTTTTAGTGAAATTATACTAAATTTTAGTATGACTAATGACTATGTAGTCATTTTTCTGCACATAACCTAAGTTTGTCCTTAATAAAGAAAAAGTTTGTCATTAATAAAGAAAAAATAGTAATTATTGTGTAATGATTCTACTGGCTTTGCTGTCCAAATGAATTGATATCTGAAACTTTAAATCTCTTCATTCTCAGTCTCGGGTGCGAATATAGTTATTTTTAATGAAATCTTTTTAATCTGTATGGTTGAAAAGTTTCGCTTTAAAATTTCTATGTTGAATTTTAGTGTATCTTTCATTAGTATACACGTTTATCTACCACAAGGAGAATAATTTAACTAAACTAATTATTTAACTAAAAATATCTTCTAATAAAACTACGTAGAAGATAAATAAATATTATATATAAACTTTACTGGTAATATACAGAACGCATTGCATTTTTAAACTTACAACTAAATTTACTACTTAACCCTAGAAACATTAATTAAGAATTTATCACCCAACCTGTTTCTATATTCTATTAATCGAACCACACGATACATCTCTAAACGTACTAATTAATGTATAAAACCATTACCTAAATCAAACCCGAATTCCAATCAATCCAACCACGGCTCCATCAAATCTTTACGCCTCCCTAAAAAATGCAATTCAATTCCAGCTCCATTCGACCCCCGAACAATACTATTTATATACTCTCGCCGCTCGGTCAGCCCCGATTCGCGCAGCGTTAAACTTTGAAGCCACAAACTTGCGCGGCAATTATTTACTTATACGCGTCCGCCGCCGCCGCTAATCGCTCCCCTCGCAAGATGAAAAATCGGCGCATTCCGCGCTGTAACATAGTTCGCTCCAAGTTGGCCGGCCTGGTATTTATAACGCGCGTGTATCGGTTCCCCCCGAAACTCGTGTCTCCGCGTGCGAGACGACAGTTTTATTATTACGCGAGAATTTCGCTTCCGGATAATTATTTCTGGGAGAGAGGCGATAGGAGAGGTTAAGACATGGCTTTATTACGAAAGTTTGCGCGTGATTTTCTTTTGTTGATGCATTGTCGGGGGCTTTTCCGAGCAACGCCATATTCGTGCGCTTTTTCATTAGCGTTTGTAGTAGTAGGCGGTTAAAAGTTTAGTAGTATTATTTACGTCTTTTCTTTCGTAAACTAATATAATTGAAAGATTTCGAGGTGTACGAACTATTATTGGTTTGGTTAACTTTTTGTGTGATGTATGCTTTATTGATTGTATTTAATTTAAATGTATTTTACGTAAACTGTGCGCGATGGTTGCGATATTCTATGTACACGTAACGCTTTATTAATTCTTTTGTGGTAATTAAGTTGTCGGATAAAAGATCTAAAAAAACATTATTTCTTGATTCTGCTCTATGCAGACATTTACAGTACTCAAGAAACTCTCGACATTTTCCTTAAGTATTATTAATTATTTATTAATATTAATACGTTTTAGTTCGAATCAACGCAATTTAAGTTAATTTCGCACTTTTATAATACATAAGTAGCCAAAGATGCGCTATAAATTTAGTTTTCTAAAGAGGAAAAGCATTTTTATACGTATTCTTGAATTATTATGTTCCACCTTAATAATTTTTTAATTACCCGTTCCATATATTCAATTAATAAATTTCGCGTTTTTTCATTTTCTTTTTTACATCTTTGTGTCTTCGCATACTGGACTCGATAAAGTGGAACTAATTTATTACCATCTTATAGCTCTTCTTTGATTTTTTTTCTCTCGAGTTGAACAGAAACTTTAACGGCAAAAGTCTCATAATCTCATTAAACTATCGCATAAATTGCAGGCAAACGATGCCGGATAAAATCTCGCGAGCGCGCGCGCGTCCGATAAGAAAATTATATCAGAATCATTAAACTTTATTTTGCAAAACTTGAGTCTCAGTGTAAAACAGATGGATTACGCGCAGTCTACAAGACAAGTAAACAAAAATGAATCACGGCTGTAACTGCAAAGTATCGGATTTCCCGTAACATTATATTACACCACCTTAAACATCGAATTAATTAACGCAAACGTCGATAAGATACTAATCGTATTATTTACTTGTAATATTATTTGTCGAACTTAGCTAATCCTGAATGACAGACGCACAATTTTTATCCGTCGATCGATTCGTCGCACGTTTCATAAAAACACATCACATTCGCTTTGTATACGTGAATTAGTATTATCAGCGCACGCGTGCGTAGCGCACGGACAGCCATGAATTCTTTATGATAGGCGCCGCCGCTCGCCTTTGACACGCCTGTATTTTGAATGTATAGTGTTTCAAAGGACAAGCACGCGGTCGCATCAATTTTTCACGTAAAGCTTCGTGTATAAAATGATCATGATTTTTTTTTTATCTTTTTCCGTTGTAACGTTATATATACACGGCTCGTCAATAAATTAACTGACGGTGAAAAATATTGCAGCTTCGTTGCATAAATGAATAGAATTTCCATTTATATATAAAAGTCATAAAGTTTTTTTTTATATGAAAATCTCTTGCGCAGTAATCGGCTTACCGGCGTTAATATCAAATTATTCAGCCGGCGAACAATATTTACAAATTCGGTTCTTTTTGCAAAAATAAAAATGTCGTTTTCGCGACTGATTAAAAAGAATCCATAGATTATTTTAAGAGTCTTATTCGGTGTGTAATATTGTTTCGCTTGAAAAAAAAATATATGTCAATGCTAAAAGCAGCTCTTACAAGAATATGTTATCGATTCTCGTTTTCTGAAATAGAATGCTTTTCTCGTACTTCTGCTTCTATATTTGCAATGTTTATTTTCGATTGATCAACTGATCGCGGCGATAGAATGTGCGAATATACAAGGGAACTTTCATTTTTTATGAGGTGGAGTCATTTGGAAAAAATAGTTGTACTTACTTGATTGCTTCCATTGATCGTAAAAAAAAATAAAAAATTCTGCAAAGAATTAAAATCAATAAAATGAATTTTTCTTCAGAGAAAGTATATCGTTTACATCTTTATTTTTATACACTCTTAAAAATTGTATCCCTATTTTACACAATGTTTGTTTAAAATATGAATTTCCCTATTTTACCCAAAAATTTGTGTAAAATTACGGTTTTTCACAAATTTGTGTGTAAGCTTTACATTACAGTACATTGAATATTTTACACAAAATTTAAATTACACACGATTTTATTCAACAGCTTAACACTCGTCCCTCTTATCTCGAATTTCCTAAAACATCACCCACCCCTCAGCTAAAGAAAAAAAAACTTCGGCATCTGAAACTCCACGTTTAAATGCTAATCACCGCCTCGACATCATTAATCCGAACGCTAAGAAAACCCCCCCATATATACCTCCGCGCGACTTCTCCTTCCTTCCATTTAAATGATAAATCCAATCGCGGCGTATCAGCGCCCGCACGCGAACTTGCTCGGCGCGTATATGCGGGCCCGTTGAATTATTGAGAGCGGATCGCCGTCGCCGGTTAATATTAGCCGTCGAGTTTTACGTGAACCGAATACACCGGGGTATCGCGATATTTCGCCATGGGATTGGGTAAGAGCGAAGAGAGAGTGAGACGGGAGCAAACGGGAGACGAGGGAGATTGGCGCGGTTGGGATTTTGTATGTAGAGGGGAAAGGAATTGGAAGTAGTTTTGGATACAGCGTTATCTGAAGTAGATAACCCGGAGATAATGCGATAGATTTGGAACTGGATGAGAAAAGTATCATTAAATTGTTGAAATAATAGTATGTCTTTTAGGGTATTTCCAATAATCTACAACTTTTGAGATGATACTTGCTCATGTGTGACGATTAGAAATTATAATGTTGCCACCAATTTAAAAATCAATTTCATTTTAATAATAAAGTTAAGGTTCAGAAAATTTTAAATTCTTCTTGTTATCTGCATAACAGCATACGTTTCCGCACAACGGCGATAACTGTAAAACTCGAATTGAGGTTAGCATCGCTTCATTGTTAGACTCTTGGTAATTATTCTTTTACGAAGCAAAATTTATTCAGTAATTAATCTATAAATGGTTCTCGATGACCAGTAAACCTTCTTTTCGTACTCTTGTTATAACGATGGATAAAAAAAAACTAAGGCACGCGCTAGTTACAAAAAAGATAAGTAATAATTAGCCTCGTTTGGATTTGAACTGGTTAAAACATTTAGTATTTTAAATTATTTGAGTAACCGAACTCGAAAATGAAGTAAAAATTTTTACCAATTTAAAAAGTTTCACGTATAAAATAAATAGACTACACGAGGAAAAATTTTTGTATAAACTTTAATTTTTGAAGAGAAAATTCACTTTTTCGTAACAAATTTTACTTTTTGAAATAGTGATTTTTATAACTGATCAAACGAAATATCGCCGTATTAGAAAAAATGCTACAAAAATTTTTATTGAGAAAGTAAAAATGATAAATGAAAAGTATGCCCCATGAGCGCTACTGAGAAAAAGAATAAATTTCCTTAGAAAAAAAGTAAAGTATGCACGAAAATTTTTCTCCATGTACATTTTCAAAATATACAAAAAATGTATTGAATTCCCCTTTAAAACTCCCTTACCATCTTCCAACTTGTTTATCTCAACGTGCGTGATCAATCCTCGATCCAACACTTTCACAATCTCCCCTTCTTTCCTCCGCGCGTATAGCCCACGGAAACCCTTTAATCCGCCTGGAAGAAACGTCAATCGGGGCCGACTCGCACGCGCTTCCGACACGCACCTCGCCGCGAAAATTACACCATGTCCGCCGGGATAATTGAAACGCGCCTGCGACGAATTAATCGGCTCGAGCGCGCGAAATTTGAATCCATCGCGTGACGCGGGCAATTTGCACGCCGTCGTTCTTTTTTCGGGCTATGCGTGTAGCTCGCACTTGTGTATAGCTCCTAAGTGGTAGTTTCAAGTTCCCGAGCAGGTTTTCGCTTGCGGAGTAGTTCTTAGGTGCGAGGATGACGCTTTGTCGGAAAGATAAATCTTGTTTTAAAATTAGCTTTCTGCTTTTCGACGAATTGGAAAAGAAGGGAATGGTTAGCTAAATTAGCGAAAAAGGTATTCTTTGGCGGGGTGCAAAACTACGACTAATTATGAGGTTTTTTATTTTTCAAGGTTATTCAAAGAAGTCGTGTAAATGTGGGATCATTATGTCGAGGACATTGCAAGAATGTTTCACATAATTCTAATACTTGTAGAATAATTTTATGCAATAATACTTAGTAGCGTTACGAGAAAATTGAATGACCAAAAATATAGTTAACACGTTTCAAAATTGAATTACTCGTATTTACTCGATAAGATAAAGTAACTTGGAGGGTTTTCTTAAAGTAGCTTAGTAAATGTTTGTGGAATTATAAGAAATAATCTACGCAACGCCGAACATTATAGCGAGTGCTGATTGTGCTTGATTATTTGATTTTTTTTTTCACAAAGAATCATATAATTTGACTCCTTTTTTTAAATAACTATTACAACCAAATCTTATAGCCCACCACTATAATTTTATAACAAACCTCCCCCGATATTTTTCAAATAAACAGCACCGCCTACTCTATAAAGTTTCTCACCCTTCTACGTAAACAGACACACGCATACACACAGCTCGATCGACGTGAAAACTGGTACCATGACGCAAATAGCGCCCGCATATCACCGCACCACCCCGCATTCCACACATCCAAAGAAAACACACACCTTGCCGCCCCACATCGTCATCGATACGTCATAATTCATGCGCGCGCGCACTCCCACACGAAGAAGAAAACGCAATCTCGCGCGACCTCCGAAGGGAAAAAAAGAAAAGAAAAATAAGACGGGGGAACGATCCATCGAGCGCGCCGTACATAAGATTGATCGGAATTGATCGGAGCGCGCGAGCCACAGGCCATTAACGTCGGTAAATGCCGGAGCATCGATCATCGACTATGTGTAAATATGAAAACGCACCCCGCGGCAACGAGAGACGTCGTCGCAAAGGAAGAGGAGAGGCGCGATCGAGTTTGCGCGGAGGAAAACCGTCGACGGTGTTTGTCGAGGAAAAACGTCGCACTTTTGCGTATTTGATAAGGGAAGCGGTTTTTTTTGTTGTTGGTTCCAGTGAATAAATGTCGGTTGATGAAAGAGACGTTGAATAAGGTATATACGTTGCAGTGAAAAGCATTCGTGCAGCGATCGTAAAAAATTATGTGACATTTGCATTTATACAATTTTATTATATTAATGTTAAATTTTTGCTGAATATTAGTAGAGTTCGTGCGTATATTTAACGTAATACGTAAATTTAAACTTCAATCATATGGGGCTTTCACCTGTATAACGAGTTATATGTACCTTTTCCAGTGAATAAATATGCATGGTATTCAAAATGTTTATATTTCGGTAAAAAAGTTTTTATTATAATATTTAGTTCTTTTGATCACTAAAAAATAAGTAATGATATTCTTATATTATTATTACCATTAATCTCCGGGCAAACATTCATTTCCTCTGTCATGATACTTTTACATACCTGAAACAAAAACAATAATATAATAATATAGTTTTTATATTATTAAATTTTATTTAAATAAATTTTATAAAGTAATTTTATAAAGTAATTTTGTTTTAAAAAATGTAAGATTTATATAGAGCACGTTTACGTGTATATTAAGCCTGTATATAAAAAAATAAAGTGAAATCACATTTTAAAACTTTAAGCATGTTACTTCTTACTACACCAATAGCTTGGATAGGAGAGCTAACAAAAATTTTAAACAATATTTTTGAAAAAGGAGCTTTATTGAGAGGTTTGAATACAGCTAGAATCTGTCCAATTTTTAAGGAAGGGGCCTAAAGGTTAGTAGCAAACTACAGATGTCGTTGTTAAATGTAGGTTATAAGCTGTTAACGAACGTCATGACGATGCGAGTAAGAGACTTCTTTATAGAGGATCATAAGAAAATAAAAGAAATCCAGGCAGGATTTAGAGGTGAAAAAGGGACAAGGAACCGCAAGGGCGGATTAAAGGTGAGGCTAGCAGAGGCTATAGCCCCAGGCCCTAACTTCCAAAGGGCACCACGCGCTTGTATACTTAATAAATTAAGATTTGTTAATTTAGTTAGTTCTAAAAGACCCACTTAAAGATACAAAATACAAGGTTTTCCCGATTTTCAAAAAAAAATGGACTTGTGTGATTATGCCTCGGTGACCGTGAACCAAATAATATCCAAAACTTAAGCAACTCAATCTAATAACGACCACAGCACTTGAACCGAAAAAAGCGGAGCGATTTTCCGAAACTGCACGTGCACCGAAATTAACCTACTTGCCGCGACGGAAAGTACCTCTGTCGGCGGCGCGCGGGGGAGGGAGAAAAACTCGCGTGCGGGGGAGTCAGAGGTCGGGGTAACCTCGTTTCGCGCGCGGGGAATGCACGCGTCCGGTTATGCGCGAAATGATCGGGCACGCGATCGTGGATGAATGACGAGTGCGGGCCTATGTGGGTTGAGGCGAGGGGAAGAGAGAGACGACTGAATGAATGGGTTCGAGGTGCGCACTAGGCTGCTGCCTGCTTTTGACGAGGAAGTTAAGAAGGAGGATTGTTAGGTCGTGATTGTTTGCCGGTTATGGGGTAACTGTTGTGTTCAATTCATATTTGACGATGATTTTGAATTTTTCATTGACATGTAGAGATAAACAGTAATAGACTTTGCCTATAACTGTGCTTGGCAAAGTTTATGTGGATGAAGAAATGTTTTAATTAACCTACATAAAATGATTTTTTAATTTCTTGTTATATTAATGTTGAAAATGTGAAAAAAGTATTATAAAAGTCAGTATTGCTATCGATTTTATTCGTTTAATTAGTATAATGTAAAGCACTTCGCACATTATTTTGAATTTAGTAGAGAAAATTAAAACGTACAATATACATTTTCACGTTGCTACCGTATTACAGATTCTATAAAGAAATCCTCCCCAGTGCTATTCCAGCAAGTCTATTTTTAACTGCTGATTTCTCTTGCAACTAGTAATAAATAATACTCTCTCCACATTTTTTCACGCATTAATTCAGAATGCATCCCCAAATCTCAATATTATCTATCACTACCACTGAAAGCCGATTCTATTAATCGTTCCTCCGAATACTTCTAGGATGAGTAGGGAGATTCCTAACGAGACGATTTTTAGTTCCGTTTAAAAATTCACTCCTGCAGAGTGCATGGGAAACGTTTTTGGTTTAGTTTGAGAACCTTGAAAACGATATGAAAGCCAACCAATGCGAGAGAGAAAGTTTTTGCGACCCTTTCATTGGAACTTAATACCTGAACTTTTCCACTTTCCTCGCTCCGTCGCCATTCAATCCCTGGTTTATTGACCACGTGTATATTAAACTGTATACTTGCACGCGATTTCTATTAAAGGTTAGCTTTCAAATTATATTTACTAAATATACATTTAAAATATAAAATCTATTTAATACATTTAAAATTGTTTTATTTTTATAACAAATATTAAATTCAATAAATTTTATTAATATATAAATATCTTTCGACCAATGCCTGGGCCAGCCAGATTCGCTGTAGAAATTGAAAATCGCACTCGTGCAGCTCAAGAATTTTTTAGAACATTGTATTTGTAATTTCTTTTTATTATCCAATATTCTTACGTTTTTGAAATATTATATTATCTTTAATCTATTTGTACAAATCATTAATTTATCTTAATATTCATTATATCTTAGCAATAAACAAAGCCGACTTTCATTGCATTTTGCCGTGAATGTGCGTTTTCAAGTATTGTTTGAACATATAAAAACTGGTTTTCTAGTTTTCAAATTTTCGAAGATATTTCGATTTTTTTTAACAGAGAAAAAAAATGACTTATAAAACGTTGCAAAAACTGTTAAAAAAGAGCTTGAATCCTGCAAAAAGGATTTGATTTCTCGTATCCAAAAGTATACGCAAAAAATTAGCAAATATTTGGAACAATTACAGAAGTAAAAAGTCTCAACATTTAATAATAGAACATTTAGATATTTTATTTATAATTGCAAAGCAAAACTTCTACAGTTTGGTTTTGAAATGCGTAAATACAGAAAATTAAAAGAGTTAAAAATTCAAAATACAGTTTATAATGTTTTTCCGTCCAAAAGCGAAGAGAACACCTTTTTAAAGTTTGAGACAGTTCGGAACTTAGTTACTACTACTTGAAGTCTATTAAAATTTAATTCAGATGAAAGTTTCAGGCACTTGTCTCAAAATTGCAAAAACTAGTTTCATATAATTTCTTCTAATTACTTGCAAACTAACTTAAGGTTCATTAAATTTTCGAATTCTCGATTTTATACTTTTTTCCAATTAATAAAAACAATCAATCTTACTTAAAACAAAACTTTTGAGATGAACATTTTTTTCCGTATCTCTTCGTTTTTCCATTTTCCACTCTTCATTTCTCACAAATAAGATGATCCCCAAAACAAAAATTTAGTGTTAAACGAAACGCCTTGTAAATAATCCAGTGAGGCCACTTTTTCTTCGCAGCTTTACCACCCACTTCCAAAAAAAGAATCTACCGACCACTTTCCACCGTTTCTCTCTACTTTTTTCCTTGGCAAAAGGATCACCAATTATTCTCTCCACCCCACGGTCACACAGACACATATACGACGGTTGTTTCCGATAACCGCTCGCGCCGCTTATAAATCATGCTAACAGGCGTGCGCGTCCGCTGTCGGAGGGGGCGAGAAAAAAGACGGCTGTTCTGCTAATCCGCCATCGGTACATACACGTCAGCCTGCGCGCGCAGTAGTCCGAGAGCGGCGCAATTCGGTCCGGTCTTGTATCAGATAGCGCGTGCGCGTGTGGGTTGTCGCGACGACGTATGTTACGTGTGCCCCCCCCCTCGTTTCTCTCTGTGTATAAGTATACGCACGCGAAAATGAGCGATCGCGCAGCGGATGGATTTGCTAATTTGCTCCGCGGCTCGTTATACCCGCCTGTACGAGTAGAGAGCAGATGTCGTGCGTAGGTACATATATATATATGGGTGTGTATGTAGGAGAGGAAAGAGGCTGCGTACGTATCGGTGGACAGTGCGCGAGGGTTGTACGTATGTAAATGGGGTGTGTTTGTTTTGTTTTCGGCTATCGGGGGAGAAAAATGCCGGTAGCCTGGTGTGGTTGTCGGTCTGTATACGGATGTCACGTGTAACAGATAAGCCGGCCAAGAGTAGATATGCGAATGTTGCTTTTTTGTCGGGTAATGTGTTTCGTGAATGCCGTATTAAATGATAAGTAAATAACAGGGTTGATAAATATTTATAAATATGAGAGGGGATTTTGATGAGCTAAAAGGATGGGGGAAAAATGAAATAAGCGTATATTGCATAAACAGGGAGACATTCAGATTGAAAGCATAGGTTGCGTTGGCTATATGTTTAATGCTTAGCTCTGAATTCAAACAGGCAGATTTTGCAGTTCAACGTAACGTTTGATATGTGATTGATACTTTTTCAAGTTGATACTTTACATATTATTTTAATAATTAAACTTATTTTAATGGTCGGAAATATTGTTATTTGATGATTTTGATTACATCATATAAACACTAGCATTTCATTTGAAACTGATGGAAAACCGCGTTAAAATCATGTTTATCACAATCATTTATGACTAACAAATAACAGGTAGTTTCTCGTGCAGAATGACTTCACTTTTCATATTATTGATTTTTCGTACAAAAACAATGTTAGTTAAACGCTGTTTCAATAATTTAATTTTTAGTTTTAATTGACCAATAAAAATAAAATAAAACTGGTACAAGTTTGATCTGGTAGCCATTGATTTATTGAAAATTTTAAATCTGAAAAACGTATTTTTAGAATGTGTTGAACATTATAGCAGAAAACTGGTATTCATTGGTTTATTTTATTAGCCCATCAAATAATGAATTATAAACAATGTGATCATATATTTAGTTGATCGTAGTTCTGCCAGACTAATTCTGCTACTTGTACTAGGCGCCACCCAAAACCCGCAACCAGCTAAAGTCAATAACATTACACATCGATTATCTCATATTCTGGACATTTCCTTTTCCCCTAAATTCGACCCTTTACCTCCCTCTCTTCAACAATCCACCAACTGGCCATCAATCTCCCAGTAATACTTTACTGCACCACCTCTTTACACAGAAAACACCTTTGATAGCGAGAAGGACGAAACAGCGTCGCGGAGGAATTCCGAGAAGATAGCGACATACGCGCGTGCGCCCGGGGAGAGTACGGCAACGGCGGCGGCAGTTGGCGAGGATAACCAGATTGCGGAGAGGAGAATAACTTGGCCGACACGCGGAACTTTGCCTCGCAAGTTCGCCGGGACGCAGTGTGTAGCTCGCGGGGATGGTTTGGGATTGAGGCGTTTTGATAGGTTTTTCTTTTTAGGGGGGTTTGATTAAAGTTTGGTAGAGTTGGTAGTGAGTCTATTTAGTCTAATCGCGAGTCTCGTAGAAGATGAAGATAATTATATTGTCCTGTAAAAATATTATATTGATGTTAAAAACTAATACGTTGTGTGAAATTGTTGTAAAAATAGAGAAATTTACTGAACTGTTTTGTAAAATTTTCTGTATAGTATAGAAGTTTCCAAACATGTGATAATTTTAAGAAGTAATGGAATAGCATCTGAGTAGATGAAATATTTTTAAAGTTGGACATATGTACACTAATTAAAAGTTTTATATTATCAGCATATTATTTCGCGAGTATTTCTTTTTTATATTTGTTACAATTTTTAGCCAATGGGAAAATGTACAAAAAGAAATATTTTTCTATAAAGATTATTTTCGTGCGAAATAATAAAAAGACCAACATGGGCAGCTCTTGAAAGCTACTGAACCGAAAATAAAATTCTAAAGGTAAAAAGCTTTCGAAGTATAAAAAACTAAAATATCCGTATCTGAATCGCCCGAAAAATATAGAAAAGTAAAAAACGTAATGTAAAACGTACATTATTCTGCGTATTTTATTAATAAACATAATAATCATGGACTCCAAATGTATTATTTTATTAATTTTTTTTTCCATCCTATAATTTTAAATTTTGATTCCTTCTATTTTTAACGTAACTAGCTTTTTTAAATTTAATATTTTTAAAAATAAGGAATGTTTATTATAAGAAAAATCTGAGTATAAGTTCTAAATCTTAATACAACAAAAAAAAACACATCCTTGGAACCACGAGTAAAAGTTAACTTAATTTTTAATTTTAATTAATTAAATATATAAAAACAAAAACACGAATTGATACATTTACATTTACACTTCATGTACTTTACATTTTTACACGAAAATCAAAACAAATCAACGCAATCATCCTATGAAACAAATGAAACGCAACGTCACAAAAAACAAGAAGACACTTCTAACCTCAAAACAAGATCCTTAACCTCCAAATTCACCTCTTACCAGAACTCTTCCCAATATAAATTCCCAGCTCGCAAAGTCCCAGCTTCGGGCTCCGGAGACACCTCATCAGACTTTATCATCGTTCCGCCAAAGAGAGTAGACCGTCGAGTTTACGAGCGACTATTAATCCCGAAGCCCCGGGGAGGGAATCGGAGAGGGAAGCTAATTGCACGGCGATGGCGACAAAGAAGGCGCGAGGTGCGGATGCCAAACAGCTGGAGGAGTTTGATGAAATTTTCATCGGTCGCGAGGTGTGCGAGTGGCTCGATTGTTTGCTCGAGGCGATAGGCGCAGAGTGTCTTTTCTGATGCGACGCGGGAATTGAGTGGGTCATTTTTTCGTTGGTTAGTAGTATAATGGATTTGAAGTAATTTTTAAACATTTTTTAGAAAACTTACAATTACAAGTTCTGAATGTAATATTTCGTTAAAAATGGCATTTTACTAATATATCATCGGTTTTTAGGTACACGACTAGGTTACTTTACTGACAGAAATGTAAATTTCTTTCTAATGCGAGTATCTCGAAGAGTGTGTGTGTGTGTGTGTATTAAAAAAGATGCCATATTATCCAATATGTGTGAAGTTAATGGTGATGCTGTCCAGGATAGATTAAACAAACATCCATATCGTATATGTTCCTTAAGACTATTAATATTGACTGGTAGCCTACGATGCCGCCTAATTATAGAATTTGTATTAAATATATTAATAGTCTTGAGAAGAAACATATATACGATATCCGAAACGTCAACTGAAAATTATACAAAAAAGTGTTATTATTTAACCTCTCCTAGACAAGTATCACCATCGACTTCATACATATTGGATATCTACAAGTATAAGCTGTTGTTAGAATCAAAAACATTAGATGCTATATTACAGCTGACCCCTTCCATAGGCACAATATTTGTAAGAGGTTCTCGTACTTATGTTGAATAAAGTCGATTGCGAATAGATGGGGTCATGTCAATTGCAAAGTAAAATATCTAAGTGATGACAATGTTAATACATGAATCGTAAACATTGTTACATGCAACTAACCATTATACCAAATTTCGTTTTAAGTTTATAAACTATATACAAAAGTCATCTCGAACGCCCAGCATCTCGAAGACAAATGCACCGTAAAACAATATCAATCTCCTCAGCATTTCAAGCGACCGCGTCGCTACATCAGCTTCATATATATGAGACTCCAGCAAAGGAAAGCCTATTCGTTACAAATGGCCTGCCCCTAAAAAAACAACTACATCGGCTGTATGACTCGACGAATCGGCTTCACTCCTTAAGAACCGCACCATCACGACCAATTACTTTTCTCTCTGCCTCTGCGCAGCATCCTTCATCGACGCATCCGAATCAATAACGACTCCCTCTCGACAATGCCGAATCGAGAGAAGAGAGAAGAAGGCGATTGACGGCCCGCGGGCGTAATTGAATGCCGCCCCGCAGCCACGACTCGTCCGAGCGGTAATTGGACGCGCGAGCCACCGACGCCTCGCGGTTAGAAAGATGTTGCACTCTGCTCGCATCTGCTGAAAGATTCTTTTGTGGTGTATGCAGGGAGAAAAATCTTTTAGTAAAAATTACTATTGGTTCATCCTAGGAGGAAGCTTTACTAGCTTCCACAATTCCACATATTAACTGATTATATAGTGAGGTGAATGCAGAATGCATTGAGAAATCGAATTACGATTGAATTGTATCCTTTAAATTCAGATTAGCATAGAAAATACTACAAACATTTTTCGGTTACGAAATTTAATACAAAACGAAAATCATATTAGTAAGAAGTAATTATCTACTTAAATTTTTAAAATGTTATGACTTTATTTTTTTATGTTCAGGCTTTATATAAGTGTGCCCTATATACAAATCTGACATTTTCGAAAAACAAAATTACTTTATAAAATTTACTAAAGTAAAGTTAGGAATTAATTTTTAAAAATATAAAAATTATATTTTATATGATTTTTCTGTTTCAAGTATGTAAAGTGTAAAGACAGAGAAAATGAATATTTACCCGGAGATTATTGGTAAGAACAATATAAGAAATATCGTTAAGTATTTTTTAGAGATCAAAATTTCTAAATATAATATTAGAAACCATTTTGCTGAGATGTGGACGTTTTGAATACCATGCATATTTAGTCACTAGAAAAGGTATATTATAATTTGTTATACAGATGAAAGCCCAATATGATTACAGTTCATATTCAAAACCATCAACTCATATCAAAACACTGTAAATTGATGAACTACCTCAGCTTCTATACCCATCGCTCCAAACTTTCAAGACCTGTTCTCCGACTTTTTTTTCCACCACGCTTACGTCGACGTACACGAAATTCAGCGCGGTGACAGCTGACGCTTTCCCTCGTATACACAGCCTTCCAATTAATAAAACTTTCACGAGATGTGCACGTGCGCGAGTAATAAAAAAAAGAGAGTACCGAACTTCGATATTTTTTGATCGGCGGCCGCCGCGCGAGGCTGTAGTATTTTCTTGCAAGGAGAGCGTACCGGCTTTTTTCTATCGAGAAGTTCGGAAGTTGCTCGTCCTGGTTTTATGGGGAATAAACGCTAGGGCCAGTTTTTTCGAGCGCTGTGTTGTTGTTGCTCTCTCTTGGGGCGCGTTCTTTTATTGCCGGCGACAAATCACGGGCCGATTAAACGGAGCTGAAGAGCGATATAGTTCTTTGCTGGAGGGGCGAGGTATTATTTTTAGATAAGATGGTGAGCCGTGATATAGTAATAAAATGGTGGATGTAAAAGTTACGGATCGAAGAATAGATGCCATGACTTTTTTAATGTTTATTACTTGTTAGACGACTAGGTAGTATTCATGGATGTATTTTATGGCGTGAATTTTAGGGTTACATTGACGACGCTTTTATTTTATATTTATTACGTTACTTTCTTCGACTTATACAATCCCTCGTAAAAAATTATCTAGCTTTATCGGAGCCCCCTAGTTTTATATAAAGTGACTTTGATAGTGTCGGCAGACGGGGCTAGAAAATCTTATCTCTTATCTATAAAAAGATATATTTTGACTGTTATAGATCATTTACTAAAAATTAATGAAATTCGATTAGTTATCGCTTTATTTGATTAACCAATTAATCTTAATTGATCGGTGCAGTGGCATCTAGACCAAAATAGATCAATATAAGTATGACTGGATTCTTTTCATTGATTAGCTGTCATTTAGTTTTAAAAGACCAATTTAACTGAATGACAAGCAATTACAACACCTACCAAGATTTCTTTTCACACTCGCATCATCAACAAAACCTAACACAATGCGTTGTACAATTCCACGGCCAATCAGCCTTTGGCTATATAATCCCATATCGAGCCACAGTCAGCTAGTCAACGAGGTCACCCGAAAATGCGAAAATCTCATATCGCGCCTGCGCGTGGAATCGGTAAACTTAATAATCCGCTCTCGCGCCCTAATGACATCAGAGAACGCGCGCACGCGGCCGTCCTGATCCCGCGCGTAATCGACATGTAATCGAACGCGAGGAAGCTAATTAATGGCGGGTGCGTGCGATGACGAGAGCCACCGCTGCTGCTGCAAATTCGGAGAGAGGTATTAGAAGGGGGCAGAGCATCGATTAGTCGCGTGTCGCTGCTGCTGCTGTGGCTGATGCGATATGGGAGGTGCGAGCGCGGTTGCGGGGGATTTGATGTTGATGGGGGATGTGATATTAGCTGCCGTGAGAGAAAAGTTTTGTCAAAATTACTACGGGCTGTAAATTACCGTACTTCATAGGAAATTTCACAATATGGTGTGATTATTTTTCCCACATTGCTAGCAAAATTTTCTGTAAAGTATGGGAATTTTTTGAATTTTCACAATCTGTGGTCGCTTTACTACACAGAATCGTAATTGTAACAAAATATGTTTTTAGCAAGGTATTTTTTGAAATGCAATGATAATGGCTA
>JAPYZO010000378.1:4774-43943 GCA_030522905.1 Torymus flavipes | reverse complement strand
CCGCACGCACGTGAGAGAGAGAGAGAGAGCTCTCTTTCTCCAAAACAATAACAACAGCCGCCGCAGCCGCAAAAAAGTGACAGCTGCTGCTGCGGCTATATATCGCGCGCGCGCGCGAGAGGGTATATAGGTACAGCCTTCGGAGGCGGAAAAATAAAGAGGATAGAAGGACGACGGGCGCCGTGGAAAAGAGAGGAAAAGAAAGATAAGGAACTAGTCTCGAGGGCAGGCAGGCGGCCAGTCAGGCAGACAGGCACGCAAGCGTCTCTCTCTCTCTCTCTTTTTCTCTCTCATTGACCGGCTTGCTCTTTCTCTCTACTCACCGCTGCCTCCTCTCTCTCTCTCTCTTGCTTGCGCACACGCTTTACTCGCTCGGGCGCACGCCGCACACTATACGCTACTCACTGGGTCACTCGCTCACCAAACATCTATCCCTCTCTCTCGCTCGGCTGTTTCTCTCTCGGAAGGGGGTACTGCACACACTTCCGACGCACACATTCATCCCCCTTCTCGCGCGCCGCTCGCCGTTCTCTCTACGCACTGCACCTATAATGTGCATCCGATCTAGCGTGAAATGTGCGTGTGCGTAGGTACATCGTCGCTTATACGTTGCGGGGCCGTAAAGACTTAACTCTCCCTCTCACTCTCTCTGCTCGCACTGCTGTGAGACCCTCGCTGCAGCGCTTGCTTTACTCTCCCTCTTTGCGTGTATAATAGGGACAACAACGTTGGCGTATAGAGCGCTCGGCCGAATGGAAAAAACTAAACTATCCGGGATATTTTTCGTCTTATCTCTCTCTGTCACTGTCTCGCGGGTGTGGGCCTATAGTCGCGAAAAAATGCGAGCGAGCGCGTTTTAGTGAGTGATAAGAGAAGTGTGTCTGCCTGTCGAACGCGCACGGATTATAGTTATAGGCGGCCGCCACCGCACTGAAATTCGCGAGTCACGTGGTCGAGCGGCGTATATATATACATGTATGACTGTGCGAGACGAGAGGGAGAGAGAGAGAGAGAGAGGAGAGAGAGAGAGAGAGAGCGAGCTAGTGTGCTGTCTTCGGGTTTCACGGTGCGTGATAGCAGCAGCACAGTGCCGGCGACTTTTTCATTCAGCAGCTGCTGCTCTGCGCCTTTATTTTATTTACTTTTTTGCTCTTTTATTCGCTCGGGCCACTCTTTTCGAATGGATGCAGAGAGACCCACTGGGCGGCTTGAAAGGAGACTGCTGCGGATAGAGAGCGCGGGCCGAAAAAATGTATTGTAGGTGCCAAGAATTAGAAAAATAACGCTTCTCCGAGACGCGCGCGGATTTCCGTACGGTTTATTTTGCAAAGTGCTTATTTTTAAAAGTAACGAGGCTGGATAATGTGTTATTTTTGTATAAAGGTGACGCGTCGAAGAATTTGCTAATAATGTTGACGATTAAAGTTTATATAAAAAGTCAAATCGCATAGACTGCACTCGCTCGCAATTAATATATATGTATATGAAAGAGCATTAAAGGCTGTGATGAAAAATTTCTTTTGTCTGCGATTGCCGCGCGCATAGTCAGATCATTCATGTGATACGTCAAGGTCACTGGCTATAAGAGTGGGAGAAAGAAGGTACTTTAAACTTGCCGTTTGAGAACCCATAAGAGTCTGGCTCACTCTTCCCCGGCCGATTATATAAATAAAAATTCATTGAGCACACGCCCATACACTTATCAGTGTATCGTGTTATCAAACAAAAGACTCATTTAAAACGTATACGCCAGTAATCGCACGAGCATCCGCGGGCACTCCGTACACCTTCATTACGCAAACGTTGATTCGTAAAAGAAAGAGAAAAAAAAACACACACACAGACAAAATTTATTTTCGCAATCGCCGCGAATATTATATGTGCAACTCGACGAATTCACTGCGGGCGCCGGAGCCACGAGGAATGTTAAATGCCACTACGCGTCAGCAGTTACATGCTCCGAAAAAAAGAGACATAGAAGAAGTTGCGTAGAAATTGAGAAGGAAAAGACACAGGTATAGAGGACGATACAGAATGATCAGTGGAAAAAGAGTAATAAGTGAAAGAGAAAACTTACAGTCATTTAAAAAACGCCGGAGAAAAGTGAGGACGACACTCGTTTCGACGACGGCCGAGTATAAGTAGCTGGCAGAACTCGACACTCTCTTACTCTCTCGCTCCGAATTGTCTGGCTCCTTAATCAGCCGGCTCTCACATACGTGGCGCACACGCAGCCGGGCCGGTCATGTAGGAGCGGGTATGTGTGTACGCGCGCGCGCGCCTTTATATACGTATATACTATATATTCTCCGTCTGTCCTGCTCTGCTGCAGCTCTCTGTGTCTCACGTGCGTACCGGCGTGGCGCGAGCGCTCTGCTCTCTCCGACAGTTGTCAATCGGCGTGTCTGCACGGGGCTACACACGTCACCACGCACTATCGCGCTCCCTCAGCATCCTCCTCCTCGATAACCTCGTATGTATATACCTTGGGCCTCCTCCTCGGTCAGTCTGTATATCACAGCGGAGAGTCAGTCCCAGAGGAACGTCGAGACCGTGTCACAAGCGCACAACTAATATACACCGCTGCGCGACTACGACGACGAGCGCACGACGGTTCGCCGCTCCTGTCTCTCTCTCTCTCTCTCTCTCGCTCTCTTTTTCGCCGACGACGACGGCGGCAGCGGCTGAGAGAGTGTGATGTAGTCAGAGAGAGAAGAGAGCGGCTCTCTCGCGTAGCGCGCGCGCCAGCGTGTGTCTGTCTCTCTCGCGCCCGTCGTCCTGTCGTCGCCGCCGCCGCCGCCACCGCCACCGTCGTCTTTCTCCGACTCTTTCTCCCCTGACTCGCCGCCCCCTCTCTCTTTTTCTCTGACTCTCACTCCCCTACTCCCCGCCGCTCTTTCTCTCTTTCGCGAGCGCGCAGCGCGATATCGCCGGCGCGCCGAAAAACGCACGCTCTGCGCATCGCCTTCTCTCCCTCTGCGTGCTATATAGATAAAGAGAGAAAGAGAGAAAGCACCGCACGCTTTGCCCGCGAAATACGAAAATCCCGCTCGGATTCTGCGCCCTGCGTGCTGCAGCGCGCGCGCCAGTCGTGCCGGCGAGGAGGGAGGAAAGCTCTCTCACATAGAGTTAGCCCCTCTCTCTCTCTCTCTCTTTCACTCAGCGGTTGGTGGGGATGAGGCTCTCGCGAGTATACAGCGCGGAGGAGAGTTGTATGAAAAAAGGGGGTGCGAGCGAGAGAAAGAGAGCTTCATCCCCGAGCGCGCGTCGGGTGGCACGATCCTGCCTGCCTCGCTTCTCCCCTCCCCAAAATCCCCGAGCGATGAAATACAGAGCGTCGTCGGCGTGTACGTGCACGTGTTTCGCGCTGACTACACGCGCTTCTCTCCCTCTCTCCCTCCCCCTCTCTCTCTCTCTCTCTCTATCATTCGAATTGACGCTTTTGTAACCGCTTGTGTAGTTAACTATTTAGCGGATAGTTTTGGCTATCGCGGGTGGAATGGTTTAGTTTGAACAATTATCAATCAGATCGCATATATAGTCGATCAAGTGAACTCTCTTATACTACTTATACTTTTCGCCAACCCAGTTCGTTTGTTTATAACCGCGGTGCTTGGGACTCGTTAAAAGAATGACTTTATCGTACTTATTTGATGTTTTTTACTGCGCGGTATTACGAGATAAAAGGCTGTAAAAGCAAAAGTAACGAAGGAAAGCTCAGGGAGCGTTACCTCAGCGGCCGTTAGTCATTACTTAACTTTTTACGGCATTTTCGCTCGCTCACGCGCGCTCTCCTTATGAATGTACGCACGTCTGTATATATACAGCGCGTATATAAGATCAGTGAGTCTTGCATGTGTGCGTGTATATGTAAGCGCGCTCACCGCTCCGTTGGCGATAAAGAGCCACGGTTACACAGCAATCTTGGTCTTGCGCTCCGGCAGATGGAGAGAGAGAGAGAGAGAGAGAGAGAGACTGCCGGCAAATCAACAATGAGGCGAGCGAGGGAAGAGACGCGGGGACTAGTGCGGAGGCAAAATAAAACAAGTTTGCGTGAGCGAAAAGAAGAGAAAGAGTGAGTGAGAGAGAGAGAGAGACTGGAGGAGTAAAAATAAAAAAAAAGCCAAGAGACAGGAGAATAGGCGAGAATAAGAGCAAGCAGAAGTTCACGCAAGCGAGCGGCGAACGAGGGGTGCGGGGAGATTAAAGGGAGACGGAGAAAGAGAACAGAAATTTAGGCTGCTAAGTGAGTGCGTACATATGCGCGAGAGACTATGAGGGAGAGAGCGACTATAAGGGAGCGAGAGATGGAATCTGGGAAAGAAATGAAACGGGGTGAATATGTGGAACGCGCGCGAGAGAGAGAGACACAAAGAGATAGTCATAAACTGGGAGTATAAATATAATGCGTGCTATAGAGACATGAGTGAGCTGAGGCGAGAGCGAGATAGAGGCAGAAAATAAAGACCGCAGATCGCGCGCGCGCGAGCGAGCAGCAAGGAGGAGGCCGCGAGTGTTGTTCTTATAGAAAAAGAGGCTCGCGAAGGAGAGCATATATAGTTTAAATATACACGGAAGCTCGTTTGCGGTTCGTTAGAGAAAATAAAAATAAGTAGCGTTCTCGATCGCGCGGTGCAAAAAAAAAAGAGAGAGCACACGCGGCGATAAGTAATGAAGGGGAGTAAGTAGCAGCGCGGTAAAAAAAGAAGACGTTGCGCGCATCGAACGAAAAATAAATAAAACGCCTGCGATAAGGAGCCGATGACGCGACACCGCGTCGCTGCTCGAGGAGGAGAAAATAGCGGGGCAAAGAGGAGGCTATAACTGTGTGCAGCGCGAAGGGTACTCTGACGCGATCTGTTATGGCGCAGCGGTCAGCTGAGGCGATCCTGAGACAAATGCACAGCGTCCAGTGTGTCTGGTCTTTATCGCTGCGCGAGACATCTGTCCTGTAGCCTGAGCTTTCACTGATATACGCGTCGATTTGTTTGTTGTCGCCAGTGGCTAAATGGTTGGTTGTTTTGACGAGATCGTATAGAAATGATATTGTGATTGAGTTATATAATGGGCATATTTGGTCGAGAAGTATATTCGAATAATAATTAAGGAGATACAGCATTCGCGAGCCGCGTTTTAAATATCCCGAAAAAGCAGCGGAATTATTAAGGAAGACCAATGAACTCTTCCGTGCCATGGGACTATCGTCGACAATGATATATTCGAAAAAAAAGTCCGTAAAATATTAATAATCTTCATCTCTCGACTCATATGTCATGCACTGATATAAAATCGATCTCATCTTACTTGCAGATTATGTATAATAAACTCCCGTATGATTATCAAATTATTATAGTCGACTGTGTGCTCGCGCGATCCACTTCGATATTTAAGTATATATTCAAAATGCCACAACGCCACCCCTTTCGCTCCCCCCTGGCAGACTAGAATAGAGACTTAACGCTCGCGACAAATTGAAGGCGACACTTGGCGAGCGACAGACACCTCCATTAAAAAGCCCAAAAGAGCGACGAGACAACTATAGAGCGTGGCGCTCTGACTCGAGATCGTAAAAGCCCTAGACGCAGACGCCGCACACACGCACGGACGCGCGCGCGCACGCCGGAAACGATCGATGCTCGCGCATAAATCTGTGTACGCGCTTTTTCGCACCTTATACCCTGCAAAGAGACTGAGCGACCTCCTGCGGAACTGGTTTCGCGGGAGAGCTCTCTGCGACTACTACTACTGTCGGCACACACACACACAACGGATCTCGCTCGTCGCAGTCCTTTTTCGAGCAAGCGAGCGCCCGATCGAGCCTCGAGAGCTTTATACAGCACGCACGCGACCTTGCGGAATTTTTTACTTCACTCGCTCTCGCGCTGTCGTACTTACATAGCGAATTTTCAACGGGGAAGAGAGAGAGCTAAGGAGAAATAGGCGTTGAGTGTTATCGCAACCGAATGCGTGCGTGTGTTTATGCGGACGCGGAGAGATTGTAAATTAATGCTCGCGCGAGCATTTGTATTAATTCATCATCTTGATATATCATTTATTATACATGGTTAATGAATCTTATCGGGGCCCGTGATAACAGTTCGTTTTCTGATCTGCGCGTGAGAAAGAAAAAAAAAATAGACGAGGATGTATATCGACAGTGTACAAGTGGCCCGCCCCGCGAACTTGACGTTTTCATTAATTTGGCCGTTGGAATTCATTTTTTTCTGAAACTCGAATGATAATGATATTGTAAACCTCTACCATGCTATGTATATACGTCGACGCATTAATTAAGCGAAAAATTATGTCTCGGGTACATTATCATTATTAACTGCAGTCATTATTGAGACATTTTAGTATTTAGTATTAGTATTTCATTTATTGTAAAAAGGAGTTTACAAATTTAACATTCTTGTAATATTCTTGAAATACATCGTTAATATTTAAAACAGAGTTGTGTCAATAGCTTGTTTCAGTCTTTTAAATTAATATTAATTGCGAAATATCACAGTCTATACTTAAAGTTACATAATACATTGTGGTAATATAAAATTAAAATAGTGATATCACGGATGGAAAGTAGAATAAAATAATTTAAAATAACTAGAAATTAGATCGACTAGAATACTGCATGACTAAAACTATAATTACATTATCTATCACTGAAGTTATCAGGTCGTTATTAAAGCTATGATCTCGCATAGACTCTCACCACTCGCGCTTATAAATAGATTCATACATATAAAACAGCGTACATTCGTATAACGTAGCGAATACGGGAATTTTTTGATGAAAAAAAAAAAAAAAATAATAATATTAATTATAATCATTCACCAAATTGCAGAGTGTAATTTCGCCCCCTCGAAAAAGGACAAAAGTCACAAAGTTTCCCCCTCCGTAGTTTCTCAAAATCCCTGCTGCGCAAAATGCAAATCGCATAATCAGCTAATGAGCAAAATTTGTAGCTACAGAAGCCCGAAAGCGGCCGTTTCTTTCACGAAAATCTCTCTTCTCTCTCCACTCTTCTGGCAAGACACATAAAAACTGTAATGCTCCACACGCAGATCGCGACTTTCCCGCAGAGCAGTGTACAGTATAGTTAGGCGCGCGCGCGCGCACGACGTACCCTCCGTCTCTCTCCCTTCCCCGCCGCGAAGGTATTATATACATATACACACGGAAAGAGAGCGGCGGCCGCGACCCCACTCGATTCGCCCCCTCAAAAAATCATTACGCCCTTCCGCGGGCGCTACTACCGCCGTGCGCACGAACGCCGTTTTAATTCGCTATACTAGAAAAGTAAAATATAAGCGCGGGGTAGGATGCTGCGCTACACCACCGCTGGCGGGGAAGTCGTCGTCGCGAGCGAGAGGGAAAAATATCAGACGCGTGCGCGCCCATTCGCTGCTACCTATATACAAGTTTAGAGAAGGACGGCGCGCGGTTATGAGGGCTGGGTTTAGAAAAGGATAATTGAAGGAAACGCTGGGAGGGCGCGCCGGAGAAAAAGAGTGATTAAGTGGGAGAAGGAAATGTAGAAAAGGATAATTGAAGAAAGGCATTACGTGTATATATAGGGAGGGAGAGAGAGAGAGGGCGAGAGCGCACGTCCCGAAAGAAGTTTAGAGGAAGGGACTATATAGCGCGCGCGCCCGCGCGGTTATGAAGAAGGAGAAAAATAGCGCGCGGGAGAGAGGGAAAATCGAGTACGAGATAGCTAACACACAGCAGCAGCAGCAGCTAGAGAGAAAAGTGTGTGCGGGAAGGTAGGAGAACGGCCGCCGCCGCCACCGGGCGACCGCGGCGGCGGCGGCGAGCTGCGGGCCGAAAGACGCGCGCGCAGAGAGATGAGAAACGAGAGAGAGAGCGAAAGAGAGGGATGGATATCCTTTTTCTCCGCGGCAGCGGCGGCGTGTCCTCCTCCGCTGCTGCTGCTGCTACTCCTTACTACCGCCCCTCTCGCGCGCTCTCTCTCTCTCTCCACCCTCCCGCAGCTCCATTGTAATATTTATTGATTGGATTCCTAGGGACCGAGGGTGAGCTCTCTATCTCGCTCGTTCGCGTGCGCGGCTCCTTACTTCCTTCCTCTCTCTCTCTCTCTCTCTATTTTTTTTCCGCGTTCGAGCTCTGCCTTTCATATATACCTATACATGCTAGCCGCTACTCTTTCCAGAGCTGGGCGTTTGCGCTTTTCCCGCGGCTTGAGAGAAGATATCGCGTTCTGTATATTCTCCAGCGTCGTCCATTTGTAGCTACTATACTAGAATATTCTTTCCTTCGAGACCAGCGAGAGAGATACTCCTTTACAATACTTCAGACCTTTGTAACCGCAATCATCGCTCTGCGCGCGATTAATTATTCGCGGAACTGCGCGTTTCTTTATACACATCGCTATAAGACCAGATGAAAATTCGATAAGTCAAATACTCATGCGACGGGAAATGATTCAGAAAACTATAGCTGTATTTTAAAGTGTTGCTATAGTTATTTATATGGTGTCGCGGCCCGGTGTAACTGGTATTTATATCCTTTGCCGATATCTTTGACATAATTGAAACCTCATTTACTCCAGCCGTTTAACCTACATGATGCATATATCATTTCATGCGACATATAATTAAAAGAAGAAATAATCGCAAGCTCTATCCTCTATACTAATCGCATACACCTTCCTAGAACTAATAATGAATTTCGCTAACTGATACAGTCAGAATAAAGCCATAACGTTATGCAACGGCACGGGTAAACATCAGCACACACGCGCGCCTCGAGCAAAAAAAAAAGCCTCGTGTGATGTCCGCAGACCGCCCGCCACAAAAAAAAAAATCAATTTGCATTTCCAATCCACGCAGGAAAAAAACCTCCTCTTTTTGTCCATCTCCATTGCGTAACCACTCTCCCTCTCTCTCTCGTTCTTACTCTTCCACGGCAGCTTAAACGGGGCGGATTTCGCCGGCAGAAGCAGCAGCAGCAGCAGCCGAAACAGCAGCTAATCTGTTGATCAGCCGGCGACGCCGACGCAGCAGAAGCGCTATACGTGACTAATGGCCGCGCAAAGGTCAGGCACGCACTCGTCGACTATTATATACGCTCTCCCCCATCGTTTAGTCTGTCGCCTATAACGTATATACTCACTCTTCTCCTACGCGCTAAATATCTAGCACTTTTTTTTTCTTACTTCGATCCATGAGCTGTGTATGTATAATATACACGATCGAGGCGCTCCGATGCAATTAGGATGTTTTCTATGTCGCGTGTATATGTGACGTCCGGCGCGCGTGAGTCAGCCGGCAAGAGGCGCCCTTGAGCTCGCATAAAAGCCGAGAGCTCCACTGCCACGCATACAAGCGCTCGCTTTCGCTCGTATATACACTTACGTACACTCGAGAGCGGCGCGCGCTTTGCGTTTTTCTTTTTCCTGCGTCTAGCGCTCGCATATATACCTATACACACGCGGCTCGTGCATGTGTGTACATGTACGTATTTAAGCGTGCGACAACGACGACGGCGAAGCTTGCGCCCGCAAAAAAGAACGAATGCCAAGTAGACGACACTCTCGCGCGGGCACATGTGCGTATGATCGAATGTGTGTCTGTGTGTACGTGCCCAGTGATTTGCAAGGGAAAGGTTTATCTGCTAACGATGAATTTTCAGATTGAACACGAGTTTGGCTCGGCGAATCAGTAGGTATATTAGAATGCTTTTCACGACGATGAGTCATTATATTCGAAAGTAATGAAAAATATAGAGTAATTCGGCTTTTATAATAAAAGTAAAATTTAAAAATAATTTCCGAGCACGTAATGAAAGGACACACAGGCGCGCGTGCAGGATATGCCTGCTCTCTCTCTCTCTCTCTCCCGCAATTAAAACGTTTTGATAAAATTTCGTCCCTCTATTAATGCACTAAATAATGACTATTTTAATATTCATGAGCTTTCATAAAAATATTTCCGCCGACTTTATATACAATATTCGCGGGCACACACACACGCGTACATATAACCGCGTGCACGAGTAGCGGGCGGGGCGAAAAAAAATTTTCCTCAAATTTATGCGTCCGAAAATTTCGCCGTATAGCGCCGTACCGCACAGACATACTCACACCGCTCGCTCCGACCCTATAATTGCATATTTTTATCTGCCCGCGCGTATACGCCACACGCGTATATGTGCGAGCCGCACGCACTCGCCGCCGCGCTCATGAATAAATGGCAGTACTTACATTGTCTTTGTCCACACGAGCGTACGTATATACCTATATGTATATACATACGCGTGCGTATGCGAGAGCGCAAGCTCCGTTTGTATTGCGTATATACGTGTATGTATGTGTGGGAGAGAGAGAGAGAGAGAGAGCGAGCGAGCCAGGCGAGGGGAAAAAACAGCCTGCGAATATTTGACTGCCTCTACTGCAAATGTTATTCGTCGCTAGCCAGTCGCGTTTATTCGACGGCCAATGATGTGCCCGTAAATCCCTTCCAGCGTGTTTCTTTTTTCGCCCGACTCTACTCCCTCCTATATATCCCACTCTCTCTCTCCCACTCGCCCGTGCTCCCACTCGCCCGGCTCTTTCTATCTCGCACTCGATTTTGCCTTGCTATTTGTTTTTGTATAGTGGAATTCGAGCGGAGCATTTTATTTATTTTCGCTGTGTTTATGAGTTCGCTAAATACTCGTAACAAAATTTCAACTGGATTTATCTTTGGCTTTGTAATGGATTATTCGTCGAATATTTTTAACGAAATTTCGCGTTTTGCGTTGTGTTACGCCCGAATAAATTTTTGATTCACCCCAATGCTTTTTTAAAGCTCTTTTCGCATTATCATATATTTTGCTTTTACGCGCAAGCTTCATTAATTCATTTCCATATAAACATCTCTGCGCGATATATGTACATACACTCTTTTTATACGCTTGCCAGCATTATTATTGTCAATTCGAGGATTCGTCTTCAGTTCCCAATTAATTATCACAATTATTATACCTATATAAATTTCGAGGCAGTACAATAAACAAGATATTGGCCATTGCCGGGAAAAGAAGCGCAGACTTTGTTGGTCTGTTTATGGGCTAGCATCAGGTGCGGCTCGCCGAAGTAATAAACTCTTGAAATGACAAGGGAGAGAATCGCGGCGTGCGGTATTATACGGGAGGGATGATCGACCGGACGCGGAAAAACCATAAAAGGGGCTGCGAATTTTTCCCGATACACAAGTCTCTCCCTCCTCTACGGATTTATGCACTATATACACTCTTCCGAAAGCCGTATGATGAAAGAGTGAATAACCTGACGTTCGCGCGCGAACCCATATAATCCGGAGAAAAGAAAAGCGTGCGCACGCGAGGAATCGAAGATGGAGCGTAGAAAGGAGAGAGAGAGAGAGAGAGAGAGAGAGAGAGAGAGAAATGGAGCGAGAAAAGAAATTAGCAGTGGACGAGAGGGGGCGATATTCGGGCATCGCTCTCTCGCCGCGCGGGTTCAAGGCTAAGCGCCGCGCGTCGTGAAATACTGGGCCAGGCATGCCAACCTTCCCTCGGCGCGCTCTCTCTCTCTCTCGTTCTCACTCGCTCTCGCTCGCTTCCTGCAAGCTTTCGGGGGCTTGCCCCTCTACGCTCGCACACACACACAAACACATACACACACCTATGCGAGGCCAACCCCTCGTGCTCTCTGGCCGTGAATATAGAACCCCGGCGCTCTTGCCTCATTTCTTTTTCGCCTTTTCTCTCTCTCTCTCTCTCTCTCTCTCTTTCTCGATTGAGAGAACGAGCGAGCAAGCAAGAGAGAGAATAAGAGCCTACTCCCGTGCGAACACCCCTTCCTTTCTCTTTAATTTCGCTCCCCCGAGCCCCCCGTGCCGTTTCGATATTAACGTTTTGCACGAATTCGGGTAGAGCTGGGCTGCTTCTCTTCCCCTCCTGCCACTGTGCTTAGGGAGCTTATAATTTCCGATTGCCGTTATCAGTCGTTTCGCGTGCGTTTTAAAATTACGCGGGTTAAAAATTAATTAATGCCGCCTGTCCGCACGTTATTACGCTTATTCTGCGCGTGCTTTATCATCGCAAAATAGCTGTGTTTCAGCTAACAGTATGTCATTCTTTTGAGAACCTCACGCCTCCTCTCTAATTCATCACAGCAAAAGGTACACACGAGAGGGAGAGAGAGCGTAAAAGCTCGGAAAAGTCAGACCTAATCCTAATAGAAAATGTATCAAAAGGATGATAAGAATTTGCTAATCCACAGATAAAGAAAAGGCTGGCACTACGCTTTAATGCGCGAAAATAAAAAGGGAAAATAATTTACGCTCGCGCACACACGCAGAGAGCCAGAGACACTCTGTAATTGAAAAACCGAATCGCACAAATGCTTTCTCTCTCCCCCTCTTTTAGTAGCGCGCTACATTGTTTCTCGTCATCCGCCCACGACACTAGCGTATAAAGAACGGCGGTTCCGCTCTCTCGCTCTCTCTCTCTCTGCGGCGAAACCGCGAAAAACAGGGCGCACCCCCCCGGGGCGACACGCGCGCGCGTTTATCATTTCGCCCGAGCGCCGCTGCTGCCGCGCCCAACCAGTAGAAAGAGAAAGAGAGAGAGAGGAGCGCGTGTGCCATCGTTACCGTAATCGATAAGAATATTATCAAGTAAGCCCGGGCGAAATGATACGCACGCGCGCGCGCGCGCGAGCCTGATGCCCTCGCAGTGAGATATATATAACTACCTTGCTCCGTCTTTTTTTTTTTCGTTGTGCGCCCCTTTTATAATTGTACAAGCCGCGAAATCGGGGAAAAGGGCAATTTTTCGGTTAGCTGCGGTCGATTTTTATGAGTAATGCACTTTTTTCACGGCTGCGCGCGCGCCCGCTCTCCGCTGCGTGTATTTCCGCCTCCGGTTAAGCATATATATATATGTGTACATGTGTGCGTCTGTGTATGTAACAACGTGCGTATATGCCCCGGTAATTGCAGAGTCCCGAAATGCATATGATTTGACGTCGTTATATAGCTCGCGGCTCTTTAACGAATAAACGAGGAAAAAAAACTTTTCTGTGTTTTTCTCTTTGTGGTAAAAATGCTTTGTAAGTACACTTTGCGCGCGGACGCGGGCCGGTAATGCGATGCTTGATTATATGGTTTATTTCACAATTATTTACCGCACTGTACCAACCATAATTTAAATTCCGCTTTAAAGCGCCGGGCGAGCGATAAACTTTTTTTCCTTTTTTGACAAAATTACAAATTTTGCAGCTATATGCGCTGTACTTTAAAGTTACAAGACCCTCTTCTCCTTGGTTATAAGCCTGAGGATAATTCGACGGTTCAAATTGATTTTGAATTAAACGAACGAAATTTTATGGACGCAGAAACTTTCTCATATTTTCGGCGTGTATCATTTAATAAATCATACAGGACGCGTGTAACCTCAGTATGCTGACATATATATAAGCAAAAAGAAGCCAGTATAGGGCTCAACTTTATTCCGATTATCGCGAAATATTGGGGAGATTATGGCACCATATACTAAAAATCACTCGATCCTCCGCAAAAGCGTCGCCTCGTACATAATTTTGTCAAAGCGCGCACTCTAACTGGCCGATAAACTTGGAGGAAACTGAGACGGGAAAACATCCTGTTTGAAAAAAGTCAGCGCAGTCGCGTGACTAGGACGGCAAAAAGGCGAGCGAATTAACGAGGATCCGTACGTGTGTGTATATGTATATAAAAAAGGGGGAAGGCTCGTTAAGAGGGCGTGCTACGTTGGTCCGGTTCATTAGTCTCTCCACGGGCGCACCTGTCGACGCGAGCTCTTCCTTCGATAGCCAGAAATTGGCCAGGGCCCGATACACGCGTGTGCGAGCGTAAAAACTCGTGCGCTGCTTCGCCTTCTTCCGCTCTTGCTCTCTCGCATTTTCTGTCGCTCTCTATCCGCCTTCCAAATGCAGCGCGTACACACATGCACGCCTGTGCGTGTAACATATATATATATATATACACGCGGGCGCGTCCGCTCTTTTTCGCCGCACAGCGTTCTTTCGTTCACTGGCTTCTTGCATTTCGGCAACGTTCGCGCGGCCGGGGTCGTCGACCTGCGGCGTGCGTGTGCAGCCACGGCTCGCCCAAATATACGAGCCGTACCGTCGCCTCGAGACTCTATTTTTTAAACCTCCGATCGTACGTGTGTGGAAGCGAGCGAGCGAGTGCGACGAACAAAACTCCGGCTGCGAGCCTCGCCTTTTATACAGCGGGGTTGCGAAGCGATTTGTCTTAGGACGCTGCAGCCAGCTCGGATTACTCGCGAGGGATACGCATGCAGCAGCGGCGACGAGATGTATTTGGCGGAGCTGCTGCCGCGGTATGCCGTATGCTGCGCAGAATCATGTTTTTCTCTATAGTATTTTTATTCGGCTGCACGGCCAATGTAAATGTTTTTCAGATTCTATATAAAAGTTTGGGAAAATAAGCTTTCCTTTGTCGATAATATTTACGTTATTTATATACGAAAAGTGGGATGTTTTATTAGTATCTTAATACAGCCAGATATGACATTCATAACACGTATCGTGCGAATCCGTTGAAACAATAGAGACTTATTAAACGAGCATGTTTTCCGAAGGAAAACTCGGAAATTTCAGTAGTTCAAGATTTCATTGGTAAGACGAAGGTATACGCGGCGCGCCGCCAGCGGGATATACCTTTCACCGCAGCGTTGCCTGCCCAATGCTCGTGGTGTACTACTCGTAGACGCGCCTAGCTCCGGCGCGTGGCTCGATCTATCGCTGCGTATAGCGGCGCAAACATATCCGGTGTTTATTTTACCGCGGATTATTAATTGATACAGCGAGCCGGGTTTTATCAAAACTCATGTAAACTTCAATGTGTCAAAAATATTTATTTCATATCTCGCTATTCATATTGTTCGGCAAATACCGATCTCCGGCCGATTCTATAAAAACAGGGATATTTTTGTAAAAATCCCGCGAGAGAACAAATACACAGAGAGAGAAAGAACGGGAGAAGCCCCGCACCATGTTAAATACATTCAATGTTTCTATACGGCATGTTACAAATTTCAACTCTAAATTGGAATTTTAAATTTCAAAATTAGAATATTCCAACTTTTTAGCGTGCGCATGATAAACGCTTTTTTATAGATTACATTGACTTTCTATGCGAAAGGTCAATATTGCCGCCGCAATTTTCAAACTACAATATTCCCTTTCAATTTCACAGTAAAGATACGAGCAGAAGCATCATCAGCGAGTGCTGATAAGAAAAAAAAGCGAAATGTCCACCATACATTATTTCCTCGCATGATCACTCATCACTATTTTGACTCTCGCATATATACTCTCCAGCTGGAGCAGTTTCTCATGCTCCCCCTCCTCTCGCGACTGCGGCACATGGGAAATCCCGACAAGAATACAAGGGGACTTTTCTTGGCGAAGAGAAGGGGGTGGAGAGCGGAGGACTATTGAAAAATTCTATGCATCGGCGAGTGGACTATACGCGCGCGGGCACTGCGCGACTCTTGCCGGGATTTCCCATGTGTCGCTGCTCTCAACTGAGAGTCGCCGCCGCAAAGTCATTTCTTTTCTTCAGCTGGAGCGGCGGTGCCAGTACGCGCATACAATGCGAAAACTGCATTTTTCTCTCGCGCTCTCACACGTCCGCGGGTCAGTCGAGACACGCTCTTCCCTTCTCTAGGAAAGCAAGCGACGCGAGGGACGTAGTCGCGCCGCGGGCTTTAGTCTGATTAAAACGCATCATTGAGAGTGCAGCAGCAGCAGCAGCTACGAGATTAAGCGAGCGCTCTGCTGTTGCTGATGATGATGTTGCGCTATTTGCCGACGTCGCGCGTGTATGATATAATATATGAATTATTTGACACGGACACGCCGCCTTTTGTGCAAGTTTAATTTCGCGCGCGTATAAACAAATGGATATTTAGGAGGCGCATAGAGTGCCGTCGAGAGTCAATGCGATGAATAATAAAAGTGTGTATTTATTAAACAAAGAATCAATTATTTCATTATTATCAGCAGAGGGAAGGGGGGGGGGGGGTGGAGTATCTCAGTTTCTCGGCTTATTTATTAATTACGGATTTGAAGCCATTAAAACACACGGCAGCGCGCGGGAGTCCAATTAAAGTATATATAAAACTGGAAACGAATAAATAATCGGTTTAACGATCGCGGTATGTATGTGTGTGTATGTGCGTGCATCCCGCGTATGGATATATATTTTTTCCTAAATAAGCAAACGCACTGCGCGCACACTCGTTTCTATTATCGTTGCTGACGAAAGCGAAAATCGCGCGCGCGCGCGCGGTAACGCGAGCGGCGATACCGGGCGAATTCAATTAATCGACGATCGCTAATTACTGATTATCCAAAAACGAGAGGAAATCAGCGCGCAGTATAGCAGCAGCGGCCGGGCACACGCGAGACAAATTGAGTTTGTGCCCGACGCCGCCACATTGAAATTTAACTAGTGAAAACGACAATTGCTCCGCACGTCGATTTTATTCTTTCTCGCCGCTGACGTGCAGCGTGCAGTCCTTCGCCTGGTCGTTTTCCTAATTTATACACCAATTGATAAATCAATTCTCTAATGCATAGACATCTTCAATTCCATTAGTAAAGACAGCAGAGTCGTCTATTCCACTTCCGCGGCATGTGTGCATTCCATGAACGAGAATTTTTACATTTTTAACGGCTGGGAATATAATCAAGCTTTTCAATTAGATTAGAGGCAAAGCCTTTTTCATTCCCTGCATCATTCATGTACAATTTTTCGGATTATGCTGCCTATTTCTGAAAAGGCATATATCGCGAGGATGAATTTTTCTTCATCTCCTTGGCCGCGCGTGCATGCCTCATTTATAGCGTTCCCCCCGTTTGAGACGTTCAATGACGACTGACGTCAAACACAGCGCGCGTACGCCAATACGTTCATCAAGTTGCCGAAACGTAGATTAATAAGTTACCGCACTCAATCTTTCACGCACTGTACGCGATACGATACGAGCAGCCCACGCGGAAACCGTATATTTATAGTCCTCACGATATACGTATACCCCGTTCTGCAAGTTTGATGAAAAAAGCAGTGCTGCAGCAGTTTTCATTCGATCTTTCTGTCTTTTCCCTATAAATAAAAGCCGGAGCTGCGCAATTAAAGATGCCTAACACCGCGCGTTTCTCTCGTATACTCACACAGCGGCGCGCAGTTGACCGAGTTCCCAATCGGCGACACGTCCCGATTAAGCGGAAGGGTCGAGCTCTGCCCCGCTGTAGCCGCTATTCCTAAAATATTATTTCTGCTCGCGCCATGTCGTGCACTCTCTCTCTCTCTGCTCAGACACTAAAAAGAGAGAAGGAGGAAGGGGAGGGGAGGACCTTCGAAATAAGGTATACGGATCTCGTTTAGCTGGTCGATGCGCTTACACACACTCGCTGATGCACATGCGGCTGCTCGAGCACTGGAAAAGAAATGGGTCAGAGAGCGCTGTATTTTTAATTGCGGCGCAGACGGCGATGCAGACGCACACATCGCATACATATATACATGCACGCACGTCGAGCGATCGTTGCATCACGTGATGCGTCTTTTTTCCTTCTCTTTGCTCTCCTTCCGTCTCTCTCTCTCTCTTGCATGTGCACGCACTGTTCTCTTTCCTTCGCGCTTGCGCACATATAGCCCCTTCCTTTATTCGCTCACTCTCTCTGTTCTTTTGCGTTATTTTTCTTCTTGCTTTCCCTCTGTTCTTCTTCTTCTTCTTCTCCGCGCTTGTCAAGAACGCGCCTTGCTAATTCGAGGTCTTTCGCTCTCTCTCTCTCTCCCTCCGTCTCTCGTTTAGTCCGCCTCACTCCTCGAGTCCTTGCTAATATCTTACTCAAATACTTGATGTATCTCCTCCTTCGTCTGACGAATCGCTTTAGCTGGTTTTTAATCCATCGCGCGCCGTCATTGTTGCACCGTGCTGTACCGTAAATATATTCGAATTGAATTTCAAATATAGCAGCGCGCGGCATCGCTGAGAACCGCCACTGTTACAACAGAATCCATTACACCGGATCTCGCGAAGGACTATATAGTACAACAGACTATAGTATATAGCTATGAGAGCGCGTTGATTAATGATCATTTAGTTTAAACTAGCTCGATGATTCAATTCCAGTTACACGCAGAGCCAGCCGCAGAGTCATTTTTTACAAATACAACAACGTTTATTTAAATCGGCCAATCCGCTGAGCAACTTTCGCCGTCCTTCTCACGCCGGCAGACCGACGGCCAGAGAATATAGGTGAAATGGATACATCCACCAGCCAGTCGTGCATAAGCGCCTGTGTGTGTGTGCGTATACATATATACTTACATACGCACGAGGGCGCGCGCAGACGGAGAAGGAAAGAGCCAAGTAAGTGTGCGTATGTAAAAGAGGAAGAGGAAGACAAAGAACCGCTTGCACATTTGCATAAATATCGAGCGTCCGTGAAAGAGCGCGCGAGAGAGAAGACGATAATACGTATACGCTCGCTCAGACCCTAAGGAACGCGAGTGCACGATTTGTCACGATCAGCTGAGCTGTTGCTCTCTCTCTCTCTCTCTCTCTCTCTCTCGACTGTTGCGTCGTCGTGAGGGGTCGAGGGAGAGCCGGAGATCAAGAGAGGGAGAGAGCACGTGACTCACGACATCTCGGAATGGACCTGATTTCCAAATAATATTTTGGGATAGGTAAGTGACGTTATATATACGTGTGTCTGTGTGTATATGCATCGGCCACACGATGCACACACAAAGGGGAAAACTCGTTTCTAGAGCCGAGCGGGGTGGCGATTTAATCTGGCGAATTTAATCGTGCGAGGGCCGAGTGTGTGTGGACTGTACCAATAAATATCAGATCGTATACGTAGAAACTGGTTGCGCGTTGTTGTTGCTGCTGGAAGTTTTTTTTGCTCTCTAGACTAGCCGAATAAAATTGGTTTTTAGCAGTGCAAGAGAGTATGGAGTATACATGCGTGTATACGCGCGGAGGACTGCAGTCGCCTTTGTTGACGTCAGTGATAAAAATTCTTCACAGCAATCAATTGTAATCAAACTTTATACATATTGATATACTCGATAAGATTGATTCCAACGTGTACTGATATTATTATTAAATCTTGAAACACTGCTGCGTACAGTTAAAAACTTTTTACGATGCTTTGATATGAATGTGAGCTATGGCTTCGTAGCAAAAATTAATTGAGCGTTATTCATTTTTCTATACTGATTGCAGTATGCAGTCTATAAATTGCGAAGAGCGAGCCAAAAGTAAAAGTACAACTCGTCGAGTGAGAGGTGAAAGGACAACTCGGCTGAGAGCTAAGAAATCAGACAACTCGGCCGAGCGCTAAGAAACCAAACAATTCGGCCGAGCGCTAAGAAACCAAACAACTCGGCCGAGAGCTAAGAAACCAGACAACTCGCGGGCTTCATTTTCATTCGGTTTTTAGTTGGTAACCATGGTAGCGAGTTAAAAAATCAAGGATTTAAACTCTCTACAGCGGTTCTCAATAGCCACACAAATCACAAAAATAATCACAAAAGAAATTTTTACCTATATATATATATACAGTATAACTTCCGCCGGTCTTATTCAAATGATCCGCTCACTCGTGTTCCGCGAATTTTAATTTACGAATGTTGCCATATATATCAGAAGCGTTCTTTTGCCAACGCGAATTTGCAACAGATTCCATTAAAATATTACTCGCGTTTGAAGGCCTCCTCCTCGTATAACATTTCCGTTAACTACTATATACAATGTGTATTTGCGCAGTAAATAGTTGGGCTCGCGTTTTTCCGTTCCAGGAAACGACACCCGGAAATTTACGATATCCGATTTTCACAAAGATAAGCCTCACGCGCGAAAGGCCGCGGCCGAAACACGTTATCAGGTATCACACGAAGAAAAAGCTATAACGATATTGGCGCTGGGACACGTTGCTTTTCTCCTCCAAGGGATCTCTCGACCTTCTTTATTTTAGAGCTTCTGAATATGACCACCGGCCGAAATATGTCAGCTGCCGCTGCTGCACTTATTGTGCGTCACTCCATCCGACATTTAAGGGTCTTCGACTTGGCGCATGAATTTCCTAAGAAACACACAGCCCTTCATATAGCGTCTAATCCGCGCCTCGCCGCTCGCGAAAATCGATGATGGTTCGCATGAAGCAAGCTCGGAAGTGCTGGAAACCGCACTCTAATGCGTCTCTCTCTTCCGATAAAGCAAACAAGCAAGCAAGTAAGCAGAAAAAAATACTCGCCCGCAAGAGAGAGGGGTTTAAAACGGCAATCGACGTTCGAGTTTCGTTTCGGGCGAGCGTCGGCGGCGGCGACGGAGGGAGGAGGAGGAAGAAGAAAAAAAAACGTCAAGACCGCAGGAATTCGATCTGCCCCCGATGTACCGTTTGCGAATTCTCTTTCCCGCTCTCGTTCCCTCTCTTGCTCGAACAATGAACACTTCATGCTCGACTGCGAGCACGCCGCGACGCGCGCTCAAAACGGTGCTTAAATTAAAGCGGGGGGGTTGGCCGAGCAATCAACACATATACCACCACGTCATATGGCTGGGCCGTGCTCTCTTGCTCTTTCTCTCCCTCACTCGACCAAAGAAACGCCAGTCCTACGGTTTTGCAGGCCACTATACTCTGTAGGTGAGTGTGTGCATGCATGTGGGAAGATATTGGGAGAGCGTTTTGGCTCGCAAATTGATTGTCCCTGACGTTTATTTTCCTGTGTATGCCGCCTCTCGACGATATATCCCATATACGAAAAATTTTTCTGCACGCAACCTTCGCTTTGGCTTTATACATATATGTATATGCTGTGTGTCGGTATGTTATCGCTTTCTAATTTTATCGCTTGACCGCTGCGCTCCTCTTTCTCAGGGGCTTAAATGTTTTATTTATCTATAACGAGTAATAAATAATTTGTATAGATGGATCGCGCACTGACACGAATCTAAGTATAATAAGAGCGATAAGTGTGCACAGAAATATTTAATTTTATAATTGTTATCTAAATATCTGAAGGCGAATGAACGCATTACAGTATAATGGAATCGATATGGTCTTATAATACTTTTATAGGAAAGGCCAATTATTGGCGTGAAGTCTGTTAGAAAAATAATAGACCAATTTTTTTGTATCTCAAATCGGTGAATTTTTTAACTCAACTATTTCAGAAGTGGAAAACTAGGAAAATTAAACGAGTTCGTCGTCAAATTGACCCAAAACTGATTTTGAAACTCGTCGATTGTCTCGGTGCTAATGCCAAATCGATAGCCGCGGCGGAAACGGCAAGAAAAATAAACGCGCAGATGATTAAGAAGAAAAGAACGCGAAGCAAAAGAATGTCAATGTACCTATTCAAGTTTACAAGTATAATATATATTTCTATTTTCGGGCAAGGTCGTCGATTTGTATTATTCACGGGGCGAGCGTGATTAAATGCAGCGGGTGGCGATTTCGATCGATTGACCGCGACGCGCTATCGCTCATTATCAATTCGTCTTCGATTTGACAGGCGAGATTTCGATGGCGCTACTATACAATAACGTACATTATATACGCGCGGCCATACAGGCGAACCGCGATTGCCATCTGATAACAGCGAATTAGAAACTTTGGACGCTCGATGAGAATTCGCTAATTAATAACAAACAGTCGTCTTATCGAATTCATCGAAATTCGCGCTCTTCAAGAGTTTCCGTTATTTTATCCTATTGCGGAATTAAAATAGTTTTATTAATGAAAAGAATAATTCGTTTATAATAAACAACACTATTTTATCTGGCTGTGCGATACCGCATACACATAATGAGTCATGCATAATAGAGGCTGAAAATCCACTTTAAATATATACGCCGATATATAAAATAGAGTGGGAAGAAGAGATGATAAAATCCACTTGATTAACTTGAATTTTCAGATAATAACTAAAATAGTTTTCAATTTTTTTATTATGAAATATTATGATTCTTTAAAATTTCAATATTTGCCGATTTATATAGCAAACTACATTAAAAGTAATGAAAACATATTGATATCATGTTTAATGTTTACGACAATATTACAGAATAGGACGTCGATAAGACTTATCGATTGTGCGACATTGCGAGATAGCCAAAAGAACGTCGGCGAAAAATTGCCAATTCAGACTCTCTCTCTCTTTTTCTTTCTCTCTTTCTCTTCAGCAAAAAGTACTGCGACTATGTAGGTATAATTATTCGAACTATAATTTAAGCAATTACCGACTGACAAATTTTCGCGTGGCGAAAAATATGCGCGGAGGATTAACATTTTCCGAGCCATAATGTTTTATTAGTATTCGGGCAAAATGCGCTAAAAATCTAATGAAATTTCGAATAATCGACAGGCGAATTCACATGACGTGACGGGCGTAATTATGATGAGCACGTATATGTAGTGAGACAGGCGACAAAGAATTATCGTCCGCGGGGGAGAGAGCTGTATGCGCCACCGGGCCGGAGAAATAAAAAACTAAAGTTGCGCGCACGTACACAGCGACAGCCGCGCGCATGAAATTTTCAACAAATATAAATTAGTGTCCGATAATTTATTCATTCGATATAACGAGCGTTTTTGACGGGCACAATGTTGCGTCGTCCCTGTCGGGAATTTTAAAATTGCGTCGAAGCGGGTCAAACGATGTCCATTAGCGCGAACGCGGTGTAGCAGCCAACTTTCCTCCGCGTTCACACATGTATACGCGCACACGCGCGCACATGTATATGCGCATGCATATTCACCGAGCGTGATCGCCCGGAGTCTAATTTCCGAGATAACGTCCCTCATAATCTAGTTACTAAGCGTCTAATCTAATCGAGCGTATTCGTCGCGCCGCCTGTGCGTGCGCTTATATAGCACTATATAACGCACGAAAAAGAGTGAGAAAGTTGCGTTCGCCAAAAATTTCAAAGTCAAACGCGATGTATAAGTACGAATGTGAGCGAGCGGGCGCGTCATCGACCTCATTATATTTAACGTGCAAATTCGTCCACCTATTTCCGTCTCGCTCTCTCAACAGTTTTGCTCGTTAGATGATTGCGTTCGGGATTGCTGATTGTATCTCCGCCGAATTCGCCGCTTATTGTCAGCGCGCGCGACCGTTCGATATCATCACGCGGTTAGAGAGCAAAACAGTAGCGAGCTGCTCTACTAAACAATGCTAAATAAACATTTATAGTTTCACTTGATTTTAGCGCGTTAAATTAACTGTAGGACGCTGCGTCGCAGGTTTCATTTTTCAACGAATAAATATTAATAATATGAATGAGAAACAATTTTAATAATTTAAGATCGAGTGGCCCACATATCTTGAGGTGCATTTTTTACACTCGATTAAGTGTAGTCGACGTGAGGTGAAATATTTTTGATTATTTAATTAGCTTTCCACGACGCTTCAATTATTGTGAAAGTATGTCTCTCAATGTAATGCTGATTTATTTAATAATTCCGGTTGCAAGGATTATTGACGCAGATGCAACGATTTCCCGTCCAGTTGTTTTAATAATCTTGATTAATCAACGACTTACTGCCTTCACTCGCACTTATATAGTGCCGTTATTTTCGGATATTGTATAAATGCAGTTATACATATATATTTGTTGATTTTCGAGTATAACTGTGTATAATTTAAGTATTTTTTTTATTTAGTTTTTTTATTTTCGTATTTTACTCCAATACGAAGTGAATAATGAAAGCCAACGCGTGCGTGTATAAAAATTTGACAAACAGAAACCAGAATATTATACCAGGAAATGTAAGCACGAGGAAGCCCACCGCATGCCAACTCATCTTCAACAGAACGTGAAATCCGAATTTACTACAAATATACGCGATAAAAAAAATTCATCTGAAATTTGCGATAAAAATCGTTAAAGTCGCAGGCCCGCGACGACCCGCAGAAAGTGACGTTTCTTCCAAGCCTCTGTTATGCAACTTCAGTTCGCTTATATGTACGCGCCAAATATTCTCGACTCTCTTGACATTCGGTTAGCGCTAGGAGAGTTTTTCGGGCGTCTCCGCACTTTGCTAAAACGCTGCTCTGTGTGTAGATATATGTTTACGAGCGATGCATGGAATAAAACTCGCTTATGTAAAAGACACGAATGAAGGCGGACAATAGAGAATCGGCCGGGCACGCGCGCGCATTTTTTTCGCGCGAATAACATACATACATGCTAACGAATTCGGCAGCAGAATCAGAAATAGATATATAGCTAGAGGCGTATACGAGAAAAACACACGCGATGCACGGCGTGGATCGTGTAAAAATTTCGCGAGTGCTTATACGTCGTTATTGTTTTGAGGCTTTAAATATTCAACGTGTTTAGATTTTAGAAACGACGATAATATATACCTTTGAATGTTGACTCGGTATATTTAATCTCTTAATTGTATATATTCGCACCATTTCTCAAGTAATTTTGAATAATAGTCCGGCAAAATGATGAATCCAACAAAATAATCGAATACACTTTGTACGACATCTGGCCATCGAGAAAAAGAGCTTTTATTCAGCTTTAAAGCGGCTAAAACAGGTATCGGTAAGCTTAAAAACGAAAAAATCGGAGACAGAAAATACGCGCGCACGCGTGGCCCTGTAGCTCGGTAAAAGGAAAACGCGTAGAAAAAGGGAGGACGGGAGGAATCACAGAAAGCAGACGAGGAAGAAAAAGAATTAGCCTCCTTGAATTCATGCGTGCGCGTACTATACACATGCATGTGCGCGAAAAAGGGAGAAAGAGATAGAGGACTAGGCACGCTTCGGACACATATATACTTACTTTCATACACGTACACATATACATACAGTCTCTGTCTGTGGGCGCGATGCGTCACGTAAGCGCGCAAAAAGGAACGATAATTCCGCGCGCAGGACGATCGTCACACGGCGCGAGCGCGTTGTGCTGTGCGCTGCTCTCAAGGCCAGGCGGCCAGCCGAAGGCGAGTGAGGGAGACGGAGCCTGGCTTAGTAGTAGTAGTAGTCTCGGTCTGTCTGCCTCTCTCTCTCTCTCTCTCTCTCTCTCTCTCTCTCGCAGGCGTATACGAGACGGAGAAACTTACTTCCTGAAAGTCCGTGCGAGCGAGCGAGCGCGCGCAGCTCAATGCCGATTTTTTTTTGCTTGCCTCGCGCGCGTTCCCCAATATTTCGCACAGAGAGGCACCAAGGCCGTAGCGCGCCGTCTATATACATACGTATACGCATATACGCACGAATCGAGGAGCAAAACAGATGTAACGACGCGAGCTATACTGCGCGGCTTTGTCGTGTGTAAGTAGCTGCAGCTCCAGCCTCGTCCTATTTCGAAATCGCTCACGGGGAAATCTGCTATAGGGCGAGAGAGAGAGAGTGGCGCGAGGTGTAATAAGGATAGTCCTTTGTGCACCTCCAGACGTTTGATCGTCCTTCGCGATTCTAAATAAAGATGGAAAGGGAAAAGAGGGAGAGAGAAGAGAAACAAAGAAGCACCTTTTTGTTTATGTTCAAGGCAAAGAGGTTTATATAGTAGTTTCGTAACGTAATGTGCGCGCGCAATGCAAGCCTGTATTTATAAACCATGCGCGAATATATATATAAAACAAGTATACACACCTATATATATATATTACAACGTGAATTGCAACAAACAAACGGCTCTCGAGAATTGCACGTTATTTTTATTTTTTCCTTCTAATTTTACAATGGAAATAGCGAACCGGTCTAAACAGCATCCGCGCCCGCGAGAAAGAGAGAGAGAGAGCGAGAGTTTATTCATAGAAGCGGCGCTGCAAAAAATCGAATGACTTTAAACGCGAACAAAGTCAAAGTGTTCTTCACTCCTCTCGGCGCGCTCGTCAAAGGGGCTAGAGGACTTTTGAGAGTCGCGTAGGCGACTGGTCTATCTCATCGCTCAAGCACGCAAAAAATAACAAGTGGCTATATACTGGACTATACGCGCATCTCTATCTTCTATAGAAATTTGTGTATATACGTAGAGTGCGCGCGAGCTAGCGAAAAAACGATGCGTAATTCGCTTGCAACGCGTCCGCGGACTCTATTTTTACGTGCGCGCGGCTGGGCATAGCGAAAATTCTATTTTTACGCGGCGAGCCGTGGCCCGGACGCTTATATACGCGCGCTCTCTTTTTAACGCGCTTTCTTCGTTTTTCTTTGGCTTTCTGCAGCCTACCACTGCATTGGAGAGAGAGAGGAAAAGACGAGCAGTCGGCGTGTGTAACACAGCGGCGTAGTCGCCTACGCGCTGAAGAAAGAAATAGCACCTCGACGAATCGTCATCGCACACGAGATGCTTGCCAATTAACTGAGGCTCCGACTTACTTTTTTTTTCGCATTCAACTGGATTTTAGCACACCGGGCCTCTTGTATTTTCTTAGCTGCGCGAGTCGCTATATAATACGTATGGGAGAAGGGGTATAAAGCTCGGGCACCGTTTATTCGCTTTTTTTAAACGCTCTCTGATTTATAGCATTTGTTAGCGATAAATTAATCAATGTTCACTCGGCGTGAAAGTGCAGCTCTCTTTCGCGCGAAATATTTGACTGCGCCCGAATATTTTTTCACGCACGCTCTGCGCCGAGGCGTTCGAGAGAACAATGACTGATTGCTCTGAAAATTTTTTCGCACTCTCGCTTGCTCGCAAGCGCGTACAAATATCGCTAAATAAAAACTCGCTGCGCATCGATAATTCGAGCGGATGAACCATATGGCGAGAGACTGTATTTCTCTGTATATAGATAAACCTTTGTTTTAGCAGAGGGGGGGTAAGCGGAAAATTGCGATATCACTTTTCTTTCTCCGCCTGGTACTACTATATGAAAAAGAAGGAATGGCGAAAGAAAGATTGACCAGTTGATTGATGAATTTCTTTGATTTTCGTGCTATACGGCTTTGAAAAAATTGAGCTGGTAGAATACATTAGGCTAACTTTGATTAATTAGTAAGAAAAAAATGAGAAATGACAATATTATTTACAAATTGGTCAAAGAAATTGTAAACATATTTATATACATTTTGTAATAATACATTCTTTGAGTATAGAAAAAGTTTAGTGTGAAATGCATTCTTCTACTAATTTTTTTTACAAATATGCAGATCAAGTTTTTGTAAACGATGACTTATATTGAACAGTTGTTTTGCTCATTAGCAGCGTCAAAAAATGAATGAAATTTCTTCATTTTTGCAATCATCACTAGCTACTAGAAGAATACATTTCATAAGTAAATTTCATTTCTACAATCCATTAGTAATAGAAATTATTATACAAATACTCAACATTTTCATATATTTACATATATAAAAAAAAACATACTTATATCATATTAGTTATACACTAAAAGTATTTGCTAAAAAAAAAGAACTATACTCTAAGCTAGGCGTAATAATCAGACAGGCATAGCGAGAAGTAAAAAGCTTTGCAGCAAGAGATAGAGGAAAACTGCGCGGGCATATTCGCGAATTTACGCGGCAGTCGTAGTAAGAGTAGGAGGAGTAGGTGGAAGGAGAGGCCTACAACGCTCTCACTCTCCCGAGGCTCGTTGATCCAGCCAGTCAGGGTCACGCGCGTTAGCCGCCGCCGTGGCCGTCGTGCGTACATATCATAGGCCCTCTATATATACATATCGCGCTCGGCGAGCGAGACGGAGACACGGAGAGAGACAGCGCTTTTGCGACAAAGGATCTGTTTGGCGCGTCTGCGGGGGATTACGTCAGAGAGAGCTCCGACTTTGCGAGTTCGGCGCTCGCTCGCGCCTCCCGCCTCTCACTCTCTAACGGTGTGCATACGTGTGTGTGTGTGAATACGTGTGTGCGAGAGCGCGGGGCGGCGCACTGCTCTCTCTCTCTCTCTCGTCTAGCGCTCGTCTAGCCAGTCTAACGCGCAGCCGACACACACGCCCGCCAGGGTCTAGGCCGCGCCGCCGCCGCCGACGCGCGCGCCGACGAATGCCTCAATGAGCGCGAGAGCGAGCGCATAGCACACGAGCGAGAGAGAAAGAGAGAGAAAGAGAGAGAAAGGGAAAGAGGAGGAGCGCGCGACTGTACACGGAGCACAAGAGAGAAAAAGAGAGTGCACACGCACACACGGATCAACGCTATGATGCCGCCGTGCTCTGCTGGCACTGTTATGCTCTCGCTCTCGCTCGCGCGCTTTTAACGAGTCCTGATTTTTGCGCTTTTTTTTCTCTCCCCCCGCGGCTATTGTTATCGGCGATTCTTTTTTATGTACTGCTCTCCCAGTGTGGGATAGAGACTCGTGAAAATTTAGCGCGTTAAATGTTTCGACGGATCAGCCGCACGCGCGCTAAACGGTTCGCGTTTTTGATCCTCGTACTTTTTATTTGATTGCCCCGTGAATCGCTCTTTTTTCTAAATGCAACGCCCGTTTGTATTGCGTTTATACAAACGCTATTTTTCGCGCCTCGGGTTTTGTGTGAGTAAAACGTGCAAATCTATTTGCTTTCGCATAGTTGTGATGACGTCAAAACGATAAAGGATATATATTTTTTAGCGATAGAGCGCATACTTGGCGCGAGACTAAGGAGTTGTGAATTTTTTTCCGCCTAATCAGGACGACGTTTATTAGTCACGAAAGAGCATCGCATAGAAGCATTTTTATATGCGCGCCGCCGTCCTGACTCATCCACTAGGCTTTTAGAAAGACTCAAATTTTGAGAACGAGCCGCTGTTGTGTGGATAAAAGAAACCACGAGTAAGAAGAGTTGTGGCTACTAAACAAAAATTACAACATTCCATCCTGTAACTGGCGCAATAACGAGGCTGTATACACGTCTCGGTTTTGTCTGTCCCCTTCCTTCTCGCGTACGTGAGAACTGCCGAGCCTATACATCGAGTGGATAAATGGCATATATATACGTATACGGGCGCACCCCGCGCGTATTACATGCACACACACCAGCCATTCACGTACGCACACTCCGTGCATTTCATTCGGCGTGCCACACTGCAGCACACCATCCGCTCTTACGTCGCTCGCCTCATTTTGACAGTAACTCGCTGCGCCTGTATTATACCTATACATGATGTGCCCCTATCTTATGTTTGCGTCTCTCTTGAACGAGGGAAAACGAAATTTTCCCCTTTGTACACGTAGCCGATTTTTGTTTATCGGATGTCGCAATTGCATTTCAAATTTTTAGCCAATGCATGTTTAAAAAGTTTGTTCTACTATTTCGTGTTGTTGAGCAGCAGCGCGACGATGGCGGCGGCGAGCTGTTTTGATATGTAATAGCGAATTGCGCTCTCGGCGGCGGCTGGAAATTGAATACAGGATGTTTAATAAAGATAGCGCGCGCGGGGGCCTTATAAATCAAAATACGGTAGTTCATATGCTTCTCAAAACAAGCGATAAGAATAGTTCCCCCCGGCACGCAGACAGAGAACGCTTGCGCGTTATACTCGCTCGCTTGCTCGCCGTCACGTGACCCATTTTGGCCAAATTATTCGCCGAGCGCTTTCTCGGAATCGCAATGAACTTCGGCCGCCGCGCGTATCCCGTTTCGCCCGGCGATCGCGTCCCATACCTAGAAAGCACACATATTCATCGCTTATCATAGTCCGACTAAATTCGTAACCGACAATTTGCGAGCAATAGCTAAAACATCGTATAAAAAAAGGTGCGGTCTCCCGTCCCTGTATTCCTTCTCGTAAAGCGAAAAAATCCCCAACGTGTTTTCCTGCGCGCGGGTGGAGAAAAAAAAATTCCTCCCTCCTTTACTCTGATCCCCTCGCTTGTGTATGTGTATACAGTGCCTGCGTAGCTCGAGTGTGTGCACGTGTCTGTGTTCCCCGGCCGCGCGCACGCGGGAAAGCGCGGAAAGCGACAAGTGGAAAAATCGAGAGTGCCGCACTCGCGATGAATAAAAACGGCGTGTACGGCGTGGTCTTAAATGATTTTTTTTTTTAAGGGGCGTTGGTTCCAATTACGGGGGCGTTAGAAAAAATTGAATTTAATTTTAACATTTGCTGTGATGAGAGAAAGGTGCAGTTATTTTCACTTCAAGTTGTCGATTATTTTGAAGCGGTTCGTTTTAGTTTAGCACTAAAATCAGCACTTTTACGTTGCAACATATGTTCAAGGTCAAATTTGTACAGTAGACATTTTTTATGAAAATTCGTATTCTTTTTGATACACTAAGCATTGCAGTTTTTTAATACGACTGAAACATTTTACCTTAGCGGAAATAATTTAATACGTTTATATACGTGTACGAAATCTATACAAGGTCAAGCTCAAGAGCCTCTTTGTTTCTCATGAAATGTTGAATGCCAAAGCAGGAATACATGGCAACTTGCACATTACTCGATATAATAACAAGTAGTCTCAATATTATTATTATATAATCAGGCGTAATAATAAAAAAAATCGTACCCCCCATTACTCATATATTGTTCTTAAAAAATTTCCACAAGGTCAGCCGCAAGTATCTTTGTCAGTATAGACATTAAAACTGGAATTTCGACATTGCTTCATTTAGACATTTTTTAAATATTAAATTTTCATTGCACGTTGTCTTGTCAGTTGCAAAATGCACTCGTGCGCGCGCACACACACACACACAAGGTCACGCGCATCTTAACCTCTTTCTTTCGCGAAAAACTTTGCCGATCGTTCAATCGCCGCCGCGTTTCGCAATTAAAAATTCCATCGGCTAAATTTGTCAGCTATACGAAAAAAAATAAATATCACCCGTAGCGCAATATGGGTCTGAAGTTTGCAACGTTGTAGGTAGTGCAAGAAAGTATAAAAACATATATTTAATTCGACTTCGTTTATAATAATTAATATTAATTTTCCATGTAGATTTATTGTTTTATAGTATCAACGAACTTTATAACAAAGATTTAGATAAAATTACCATTGCTTAATAACTCTAATAATTAATTGTAAAAAATTATTTCGTTGCACTATAAAGACACGTAAACTTCAAACCCATAGCGCGAATTTTCAAATTACAATACTGCCACGTTTACGGAAACAATGCGATTTTCGCGCGCTTGGAGATGGCAATAACGGAACGGGCGTTTAACCGTGCGGCAAAAAACTGTGAATGAACGGCGCACGTATTTTTTTTTTTTCACGAAAGAAGAAACGAGAGCGTGCCGTACACGTGTGTGTGTGCATGTGTGAGTGCAGGCACCGCACGCGCGGCTGTGACGGTGCAGAAAACGTGCAACAGCCGCGTTGCACCGCGCGGCATGCGAGGCGCTCCTCACGAGAGGAAAATAAAAGGGAAGAAGCGTATGCATGTAAGTAAGTACATATATATATGTAAGTAAATAAGTACCTTGTGCAGGTCCCCGTGTGCGTGTGGAATCTGACTGGTGAGTCCTGGTGAGCCGGCGTCTCTGTCCGTGTTGCGGCTTCGTCCTTGCCCCCGCTAAGTATAACGGTGATGCGTCTGGCCGGCTCTATCTCTCCCTCGCTCGTACTCGCTCTTCTCTCTCTCTCTTCTCTCTCTCGCTTATTCTCGCTCTTCCTCGCTCTCCTCTACACCGTGCTGCGTGAATTCTCGTGTATGTCGCGCGGCCTCGAGTCTTTCGAGTCCGGCCCTACGTCCATCTCTCCCTCTTCTCTCGGTGCGCGCTGCGATTTTTCCACTCTCAAAGGACTCACACTTATGCGCAGCGTCCAACGTAACGCGAACGTATATTTCCGCGTGTTTTTTTTAAATCAAATTGCAAAAAACGCTCCGCGACACAGAGTCAGTTTTTGTCATAACAGTGTCGGCAGCGGAGAAACGAAACAAAAAATCAATTCACTTTCCTTCTTCTTCTTCTTTCTTTCTCTCTCTCGTAGTAGTCGGCTTTTCACGCATATAAGTCTTGTTCCTCTCCCTTGCGCAGTCTTCTCTATCTTCTCCTCCTTCCGGGATATATCCTCTTGAAAGGTCAGTCTTCTTCCTCCTCGTCGGCGGTGGCGGCGAGCAGAACGGCTCCCCACGCTATCAGCATACCCGCGCACCAGAGTCCCAACTTCGCGCACACCACAACGGCTCCAACAAGTCCGATTGCACACTTATTATTATTTTCTTTATTTTTCTCCCCCTTCGGTTAAAGCTTCAAACGAAGATATATAAAACGGGGGGAGAGGGTGGACGAAACGGAGAAAAAAAAACGTAAAAACGCGCGAAAGGAGCGAAAACACTCGCCCCGTCTCTGTCGCGCGCTCGCGCTCTCTCCTCCTCTGCTCTCTGCTGTCTCTGTTGGTACGCGAATGCGCAGAGTGAAACTTGCCGGGGTTGGCGGATAGTGGTGAGCAGCCGAGAGCAGGAGCAGCAGCAGCAGCAGCAGCAGCACACGAGGGATCTCGCGCGGGACACGTGCTTTTCTCTCTCTTTCTGGCGCTTCCCGCTGCTGCAAACACACAATGTCACGTTGAAGATTCAGCAGCAACTGGAGCACGGATGCGATGGATACTACTTGGTGGTGGCCGCGGACTCGGGAAAAAAATACGTGATGAGAAAATTCGCGAAACGTGTGTAGAGTGAGCGAGTTAGGCGAGAGTACACGTTGGGTATGGGAAAAAAATATTGTTGCCGGTGGTGGTGGTGGTGGTGGTGGTGGCAGCGTCGTCAGTCGGTGTATGTCGGGTCGGATGGTGGAGATGGACAGAGCCGGGACGTTCGGACACCGGGACTACCTAGTCGTAGAGTGATTGGGAACGCGACTGGCCAAAGCACTTGATTCGCGCGCGGTTCGGTTTGTGTGCGCGCTCTCTCTCTCTCTCTCGTTCGTTGCTGCTGCTTCTCTCGCGCTGCGCGCCTCTCCCGTGCAGTTTTTTCGGCGGTGCGGTGCGGCGGCACGACGGCCGAACTCTTTCTCTCCGTCTCGCTCCCTCCCGCTCGCGCGGGCCGTACTTTTTCTCTCTCCCTCTCGCCTCTCCTCTCTTTCGGCGCTCCGCGCTCGCTCTTGTGGTATTAGTATTATATAGCAGCAGTAGTAGTAGTCGTAGTGTGGTCGCCCTCTCTTCTTCTTCTTTCTCTCTTTCGGCCGATGCTAATGAGCTTGTGTGTGAGAGCGAGCGAGCGAGCGCTTGTGCCTCTCCTCCGCTGCCGCCGCGTGCATGTGCGTATTATATTATTCGCCTCCGCTCCGCACTTGCCGGACTCTCTCTCTCTCTATACGTGTGTGTGTGTGTGTGTGCGTACACCAACATGCGTGTGCGGCGGGGAGAGGGAGGACCCTGCGCGTGCAGTGGCGGCCGAGAGGGGTATAGTTACCGAAATGTTAACCTCGTGGAACCACTTTTTATTGAGTGTCGCAAAATTCATAGGAACCTCTAAAAGAGAGAGAAGAAGAGGGGCGGCCCCCGAGAGTATAGAGCCGGGCGCGGAGCGGGAGCGCGCGAGGGGCGGTTATTGCGCTATCCCCACCACTGCGTTCGCGAAAAAAGCCCGAGCGGGTGGGCGAGCGAGAAGGAAAGAATTTGCGCGCCCGAAAGAAGGAAGGAGCGACAGAGAGAGAGAGAGAGAGAGGAGGCCCGCTCTCTCGCTCGCTCATAGCCCCTCCGGGCCTCTGTGTCTCCCCCCTCCCCTCGCCCCGTCGGCCGAGCGGTCCTTGCCCGATTCTTCGCCCCACCAAGCTTAAAACTCTCGCGCGCCCCGCAGTTTTGAAGCCCCCCGTGCAACCGCTCTCTCCCCTACACCCCTGCCAAGCCCTCCCCCCTCCCTATACCGGACTCCCTTCCAGCACGATGCCGCCACCGCACAGCCCCCTACCGAAACCGCCGCGCGCTTTCTCGCTCACTCTCTCTGTCATCTATATACTCTCTCTCTCTCTCTCTCTCTCTTTCTCCACGGCGACGACGACGTTAGTAGTCCTCGGTGGCCAGCGACTCCTCGGCACTATGCTTGCGATGCCTCGAGCACACGAGAAGAAGAGAGCTTGTGCTTGTATGCTTATGCGTATATCGGCATCTCCACCGCCGAGGCGGCTCCGGCGCGCTCCCACTCTTTTTCCTCCTCCTTTGATTCTCTCTTTTCACAATTGCTGTTGCTGGCTCTCCTTCGAGAGAAAGAGAGAGAGGCCAAGCAAGGAGAGGCGAACGTTTAGCCCATGTGCATAGCCCAAAATTATATGTACAGTTAGCTGCACGCACCGCGCAAAGGCTCCGCACGGATACTTTTCTGAACGCTCGAATCCTTCTTATGCGCAGAAGCTTTACGCGAGATTTGTACAAGGGCTTTGCCGTTGTACTTATATGTTTTATGAATCTACGTTCCTCTATGAATCTGTATCTCGATTGTCGATTAGTATTGAACAAACGTATCGTTTTATAGTTTTCTGTAAGTCTCACTTTTTTTTTAACGATACACAAATTCTACAATTATATATATTTATAGTTTAGACTAAACTATGTAAAATTTTTATTTTAAATTATTATTTTAAATTGATATATTTCCGCCTTTTTCAAATAATCACTCACATCAAGTCTTTGAATGAGTTACTACTTCCGGATATCATTTTTTTAAAGAGAGGAGATACACATACAATAGTTTTTTATTAAGTGTCATACTTAGTTACTTTTATGCCTCACTCTAGGTTCTAAGGACTTGTGCAATTCGAACTAAACATGGATTTTTCAGCAAGTGTTTACAATTTGTGTACTCTATTCAGTATACAATGTACGAGGGAAAAAAACGGTATAACGGAAATATGAAGTGAAATCTGCACAAAATTTCCATTACCCGTACCGTCCTATAAAAACAAAATAAAATTAAACGTAAAATTGATCAATTACATAGCATATAATTTAAATCTTAAACCGAAATTACTTAACTCTGAATTTATTAGTTACCGTTATTCAAAAATATATAGAGTGTATGATTAATGGATTTACCCCTACTGGTGTAAAAATAAAATAAAACGCATCCTTAAATAAGTTTTCTGGCTCATAATTTATGTAAGTAATTCGAGTCCCATACGATTCAATTTATCATATTGAAGTGTCACTCTGTAACGGCAAAGTCGATTGTTAACTTGCAGCACGAATAAATAACAAATTAATGAACTTAAATTATGTAGCTCCTTTTACTCTTTCCACATCTTAGCTAGGGCTGCACGAGAGCAAGACAATGCAATATTTCTGTAATTATTGTCTCGCTCTTGTAAATTCTTGAAAATTTCTCTCTTGTCTTGGATTTGTCAGTCAATATGAAAAGTATTATTGCCTTATCTTGAAATTCTTAATCATATTGTGGTCATCAGCAACTACCAAAGTTTATTGAGTTAAGGAGGTTCTATTGGTAATAGAATTAAAATTCAAATACATGTGAAATTTCGTATACAGGTTTGTAAATATCTTAAAAACACTCATATAAATTTTTAGAAGGCTAGGTGGGATAAAAAATAAGATATTAATGTTTTCGTTTTTTGCTGATTAACATGGGCTCTTACGGGAAATCGCTATTTCTTTTTACTTATTTGTGTATTATAAAACATTAAAAATTGAGACCCTATTAAGATTTTTTGTAGTATATAATGAAATTATGATAAACATGTAAAATAAGCACTTTCGGCATCCGTACCCTTCGAACCCATTTTTATTGCAGACATAACCGAAAGACACGACCCCGACTTAGAATATATTTTAAACAGCCCAAAATATAGCTATTTGTAATTGCGAGAAAACCCTACAGTCATTAGACCGATTAGTGACCATGCCACTCAAGCGGATGGGTTATAAAATGTCATTTTATTACTGTGGCGACTTGAGCGTCTTCTAGTTCACTAGTATTTTCCATTTATACCTCCGTTTTCGACAGTAAAAATTTAGACACGTTTCTGAACCTTCGCCTGTGAGTTATATATCAAACCTCGAAGTCGCAGAGTTGTCGCATCTAGAAAGTTTTTTATTTTCGATTTTCTACCTTTCCACAATTACTTTACTTTATTTTCCAACTTACTTAAAAAGTAACCCTATACAATCATTCTTAATTAACTTTAACACCATCACACAAATATTCTCCAATCAACTTATACAATATAGAAATTAAAATTGCCAGCCTAAAATAGCCAGCAATATTATTTCAGACACCTGATACAACATTGCAGAAAAACACGCGTATCTAATTTCTCACCGGAGAATTAGCCCGAAATTGCATCTTCATTTCGCACGAGGACAAGCGCATTATCCCAACTCGTCGAGAAGAGAACGATATTCTTCTCCACAGCGTGCATGCGTGCCTGCGTGCGAGTCAATTAATATTTCGCAGGTCATTAGCAGACTCCCGTTCTCGTCCCTAATTGACCGGCTCGTAGCAGCAGCAGCAGCAGCAGCAGCAGCTCCTTGGCTGCGCGCACGAGAGACAAGAGGCTCGCGCACTGCTGCCATCAGCCGCTTAATTGACCCGCGTAATACACACGTTACCGATCGATTAGGAATGCGCGTCGTAAGCCCTAGAATATACACAAGTATCCGGCGCGCACGCGCACACGTAAGAAAAAAGAAGACGTGCAAACTAATAAACACGTCGTACTCGGCTCGTAAATACCGAGCTTTAGCGGCATAAACGCTTTAGGAATTTCTAAAGTTTTAGGGGACCTCGAACTTCGCGCGGTAGGTATATAAACTCATACCCGCAGCGGCTGCTAATCTTAGACGTGCGTATATATAGGACCATCCCTCTATCTTTCTTTCGATTTTCTCTCTTTTTTAGACTCGCACATCGATGCACCTCGCAAAATTTCACGAGCGATTGGCCCGGAATGACGTTTTGTTAGTTCGGTAGCTATATTACCCTCGCGCTGTCGCGTTCGTCCTGACGTGAATGAGTTATAACTGCATCCGCGAGCTCTGGCGGCAACGAAACAGTGGGCTATTCGCGATTCCACAAAAAGAAGTCTTTAAAGACGGCAGAGGATAATAGAATAGAGAATCGCTCCTCTGGAAAGGAAAGACGCTTGCTCTCTTTCTCCCTGCGCGCGTAGTGTCGGGGCGTCAGCATGCGCTGCTGCTGCAGCGGACCAAACTGGTTTCCTATCCCTTTGAGAGAGAGAGAGAAGGAGAGAGAAAGAGCGAATGCTGCTGCGTGCATCGCCGCTCACCCTATATATACGCTATTTTTCTGCCTCCGTTCTCTCTCTCTTTCCTCTCCTTCTCGAATCCTTTTGGTCCTGCTATGCAGCCGGTGCAGCAGCTTGACTCGAAAGAGAGATGCTTAGTCTAGCAGCCTTAGAAGCATATATTCCCACATTCGCGAGAGCGAGAGAGAGAGAGAAAGACAATTCAATGCGAGAGTCTCCCCCCTCGCCCTCCCTCCCTCTCTCTCTCTCACTCTCTCCTCGCTTTTTTGAGGGAAGAAACAACGTTTTTGTGCAGTTCATTTCCATATTTATATATTCCCTTCTCGAGGCTTGAGTCTTTCTCTCCCCGCGGCCGCCGCCGTCGTCGACGTCGTCCTCGCTATGTCCCCCGGATACGCTATTTCGCGATTGTTTGCGTTTATACTTTGTACATATTTTGTTAACGCTGTGTGTAGTGTGTTTCTATTTCTCCTTTTTTTTTTTTAAATAGCCTTTAGTCCCTTTTCAAAGACTCGAGGAGCGCGCTTGAATGCTGTATTAGGAGCTTAAAGTATCTTGCTATTTGCCTGTCTGAGGTAATGAATAAGTTATAATTACAAAATTCTGGCTCTGCCTGTATTCTTTCCAGCTAGGATTTTAATGAATTTTAAGTATCCTTAGTCTTTGACGTAAAAAGGCGCATTATCTCGCATGCATCGTTAATATAGTCTTTGGAGAAAAACTATAATGACAGTTGAATTCTCAAAAGTTTATACAGAATGCATTGAATTTTTTATTAGTATTAAGCTGCGATACTAAAGTCCTACAAATAATGGAATTGCACTTATCTAAGATTAATCCACCGTGGCAAAAACCTATTTCGATATACAAAAATACAAAATTTACATTTAATTATAGCAAATCGAATCTCCACCGCTGACTTTTATTATTGCCAACGTTACTGCGGCAACCGTTCGTTTGGTCAGGTCACACGCTAAAAGGGATATAAGTACGAGTTTTATCTGCACGTATCCGAAATAGAGAGATCTATATATTCTCTTCTATTGTTGAATAAATAGTTTAACCGTTTATATTAATATTAACTCTCCTATAATTTTAGATCTTACAAAATAATGGATCAAAAAGCTTGTTGAATTCTTAATACGATACCTTGACTATTATTGATACGGCTAATAAAAGATGAATAAATTACGCTTCGTCTTAGCTCGGATTCACTCCATGCAGTTTTTTTTCTATCTCACATATGAAACTATTTCTGTTTTGTAAATTGCATAATTGGATTTCAGATATACGTGGCTATGATACTTTCAATATTCACTATATTTATATAAAATAACTTTTAACTGTTAAAATAAGTTTATTGCAGAAAAGCTACAAAGTAATAATAGCACTGTTATTAAAAATCGAATAAAAATATAATCTAGTTAATGACTGATCTATAAAAAATTTGATTTTTTTTCTTCTTAAATTACACTAATACTTTTTAATAAAAATTGCAACGCTATGCCACAGCTCTATGAAGAAAAAAAAAACATATAATATCCCATGAATAATTCAGGCCGCGAGGCATATCCTCCTCTAGTTCCCAACGCGCGTAGTCCAAAGGAATTCCGCGCCGGGCCTGCGTCTCTCGCTGCGCTCTAGCGAATTTTCGGCACGGACGCTGCTGCTGTGGGCCCGGTGCAGCGCGCGTGCATTCGCTAGAGCCCGTCCGAGAGGGCCATGAACCCCGAACAGGTTGCCCCCTTGGACATTCACCTCCGCGGCTCTCCCTCTCCCCCGTTCGCCGGCCCACCTCCTCTCTTTCGTTTTTTTTTCTTCGTCCTCTTCTTCCTATACTACGCGAGAGCGAGCGCCGAAATTTCGTTCCCTCTCTCTTCCCTCCTGCTCTTACAGGGCCCAGCGAACCGCGAAAGCTAGCCTCCCCCCGCGCCGCCACCCGCCCCCTCGCGGGCCCTTTTTCTTCGTCTTCTCTTTCCTCTTCTTTCTTCTTACCTGCGCCTTCTTCCCCCGCTGCTGTTACTGGCTTTACTATGGAGTGAGAGAGAGAGAGA
>JAPYZO010000377.1:0-37111 GCA_030522905.1 Torymus flavipes | reverse complement strand
TAGTAATAACCAATATAGTAATGCATAATTGAGATTACTATATAATGTGAAAAAGCGCATAATTTTAAGTAATCCATAAAATTATATGGATTTGATTTCAATAAAATCGATTCAGTTCGACTCATAAAAAGATCATTGTATACAAATTGTATACAGATCGTTTACAAATTGCATACAATTTGTATAGAATCATTTCTGTATACAACGGCTGTATACAACCTGTAAACAATCTGGAAAATCATTTTTACGTGGGAACTATACTTGCTCATATGTTCTAAACGTGCTGATTCGGCCGGTCACTGACCCACCGCAGCAAAAGGATGTCATCCCTTTGGGAACATAAATGAACCCACCCCGAAATGGAAATCACGGTTGGCCGATTATTTATCGCAGCCGTAAAACAAAATACCTTAAAGGGGTTCGGTCTCAAAAAATATTAGCGTCATATCTTTTATGTGGGAGAATTTAATTATCCTATGCGTCATATTAAAATTATTACATTCCGGCGGAGGAGAAACTCTCGGTATATAACTCCAAGCCGAAAATTTAATATCTCTCGAACAAAGAAGAAGCGAACGAAATTTCATAAGGACCGAAGCGCATAACAGACATTCGACTTGGCGAATAAAAATTTTTTTCTTTTTCTTTTTTCGCAGCGCGAGAGCGTTTAATTCGATTAAAGGCGGCGTGCGGGACTCTCGCGCTTCGCTTCGATTTTTCTTATATACGCGGGAAACTTTTCGCACGCGCACGAAAATGAGATCGAACTCTTTCGCGCGACGGCGCATATAAAGCTTACGTCACGTTCTCCGGGTTGCTCGCCAGGATGTAAAAGAATATTTTTTCTCCACCGGAAAGATTTCACCGCGTGAGTATACGGCTGCGCGATGCCACGCGCGCTGCTGTAAAGCCGGATGTGCTCGCGTTCATGCGCGCTTCGATTTTTCTATTTTCCTTTTTTTCTGCGTACGGTGGAACATATTTATTGCGGAACGCCCATTTTATTTTCTATTTTATACTTTTCCTCGACGCGCGATGAAGTGCTTGAACTTTAAAGCTTCACCTTTTCGAATCGATGGAGGGCAGGGGAGCACAGGATATTGAGGAAGTTTAATAAAAGTTTCATTGTTTGGAAAAACTGTTGGCTGTATTTTCCAAAGTGAATTGTCAGCTATTGTTTGAATTCTTATATTAAATATATATTCGTTGCTATACGTTAGTGACGTATATCTGTTTTTCACGGGATGCCAGATTTTCCTAAATTTGATTTCTGATATATTGAGGGGAATTTGTTAGAAACGTAAATGTTTGAATTTACTCACTAAAATAACAATAAAACTTAATCAATAATAAAATAAAATATTAAAAGATCCTACACATATTGATAATCATAAATTTATTTCATTACACAAAATTTCAGGATAACACACAAAACCATTAAATACATCACCCCCACGCGTAAGTGCACACCTGATAATCGCACTGGTGCCAATATTCTTGTAGTTTACGCTTAACAATACTTTTGGCTGAACTTCGATATTAATTGCGTTTTCTCTCTTATAAATGGAAAGATGAAATTTACAGATAATTTTGTGTATGGTTTAGGCAATATTGTGTAAAATTTTATCAAAAAACATTATTTATTATACAAAATATTGAAGTACAATGATTGTGAGGTAATATAGGAATGTAGCAAAGGGGTTCTTATAGATGGTATGCAGTACATGAGTGTTAGTTGCGCTCCAGGTAGGTAGGTTATTTTGTATTATTAATATCATTTGCATACAAAACGATTTCAAGAATAAGAAATAATGTGTAATTTTTGTAAATACTAATGAAGTTGTAAATTATCGAAAAAACATGTAGAATGTATAAACATATTTTATATTTGAACTATATACTGTACATATAGGAGAGATAACTTGGAGAAAGCTATGTGGCAATAAATTGGCAGCGGTTTTTTTTATTTGTTATTCAAGTTTCACAAACTTCTAGTTTTAGATATAGAAATTAGGAAAAGCAAGAAAGACAAAATACTGTAATGAACAAGAACAGTTCTTTCACCTGTACGTGTTGTAAGAACCAATTCACGCAAAATACTTACACGAAGCCGATAACGGCCCCGCGTAATTGATACAAATTTTTGCTCAACCTTTACCAGCACCTCATACTCACTCCCTCGGGCCGAGCGCAAGATTTACGTCGCCTGTGAGAAAAAACGTAAACGTCCCGGCGCTTTGTATCGCGATAAAAAGCGTAATAAAGTTCTCCTCCGATGGCCCTGAAGAAATCGCGAGGGCCGCGTTCGCACGAGCTGAGGGAGCGGACGGGGGGAGTTTGTATAAAAAAAAGGCATCAGTTAGAAGTAAAAACTTGGCCGCGCGTGTAAGCTTAGATTAGCCATAACGTAAATCGCAAGATCATCTTCCCATCCGCGCTAGCAGCAAAAGGGGATCTGCGGTGGTAGTCTGTCGAGGCGGAGGGATTTACCTATATCCCCGTGAAAACTCTCTCTTTCTCTTTCCTCGAATAACGTCGCGCCGAACTTTATACGGACTCTACGTACTTATATACACTCCCGTTCTGCCGTAAAGTAATATGATTTACGAGTGAAAAATCCATCGCCACCGAAAGAGAGAGAGAGAGAGAGAGAGAAATTACATGCGCTTCTGCGTACTGTCACGCGCGCGCGCGCGCGCATGCGGCGGTAACAAAGAGAGCACGAAGAAGAAGAAGAGAGCGAAGAGAGTAAGTATCAAGTCCAATCGGCCTCACTTAACCGACAACGGTAATTTTCGCATCGAGTTGGAGAAGTCGGATCGTTAAACATCGATTAGGCTACAGCAGGAGAGAGGGAGAGAGGAGATAGCGTAGTAGGCTGCTGTCTCTCCACGGCGGATCATACCTACGACCTCCTCCTCTCTCCCTCTTCTCTCGGAACAAGTTACAAGTCTCGTTATACACGGGTCAGAAGTTATCTCTTGTGCAGCGTGTGCGCGCGGGCCGGCTTTAATGATGATTAAGTCACGTTAACCCGGAAGAGCCGCGCGACTCTCTGGACTTTACTGATTGGCCTAACGATCTATCCGCGGGATATGGCGCAAGTGCAGCATGCGTGCGGCCCGAAAAGCGCGCGCTCTGCTTCATGCTCGATCGATCTCTGCTCCTCTACGGGCAGCCTGACGTCTTTATATGATCGGGAGGGCGTATAGATATATATAGGCGGGGCACATCCTCTGCGCTGCTGCGGCTGAACAATGGCCAATGGGAACTTTTCCTCGGACTATGATTTAGTCGGGCTTTATTGAATCGGCGATATTACGCCGAGATGTATGTGGGTCAAAAAATTTTCGGACTAAATGTGTACCTATGTGAAAAATGTGAGAGGACTTTGCTATGGACGGCTCGGTGGTTTATTCGGAATATGCTTGTATAACAATATTGTCACGTGCGCACCTCTCGTTTTATACGTGCTCTGTATATGCCAGAGCGTGTCAAAATTTACGCGCAGGTGCGGGAGTCTATTTTAAACGAAAATTTATTGCACTTATAGCCATGGCGTTATAACTTTTAATGAACCTGAATGCACGGCTGACATTTTCAACGTCAATTTCTGAAGGACTGCCGTCGACTTAATTATGGAAATTTCTGAAGTAATTTCATTATGAATCATGGCATATCTGATTTAGATGTTATTGAAGTAGCGTTTAATTGATAATCAAAGTTAAACTAATAACAATGAAAATAATTCATTAATATTAATAATTCTATATATTGCGGTACACCTTAGCCTGAAGTATTTCGCATAACAGCTAAATGTGTTGAGCTTATACATCTCAGGGAAATTTCTCTCGCCAAGAGAAGATTTAATATACGAAATTCTTGAACTTTCTTGGACAACTTGAACAATTTATTTTGGAGCTGCGCACGCGCGTGCAGCCTCTGCGGACCCTCCCTACGCTTTCAATCTCGGCTGAGACGAGAGAGGAAGAGAAGATCGTCATAGTTAAAATTGCAACTTATGTGCGGCCGAATAAGTTTACCGTATTCTTTGCCTCTTCTCCATCCCTAGCGCTATTAGAAAATTTCAAGTCAAGCGCATATATGTCAAATTCTACAAGAAATTACCCAACTGTGGTGTAAGAATCGCAAAAATTTAAAGTTGAAGCACACTTTTGACAACTGGTTTTTCTTATTTTATAACTGATACAATGTACGAGAACCGCGTTGAACAAAGAAAATCGGAATAGTGTTTTTCAGAAAGCTGAAATTAATTTTTCTTATGAGAATTTAACATGGGGAAAATGAACAAAAAGTAATCACTGATGATCAACCAATAGAAAGCTATTAAAGGTGACAACAAATATTCCAAAAAAAGCGATTAAAGTAGAAGAAAGGAGCTTTAATTTGAGATGAGAATCGTTAAAGTCCAAAAAATAACCAAAAATGAGCGATTTTCCGAATCCACGTAATTTAACCATTTTTGGTAATTCTTGCGATTTTTGCATCACAGTTAGGGGCAATTTCTTATAGAATTTGACATATATGTGGCTTCGTGACTTTTCGCCAACATCGTGAAGAACTGTATATATATGGCGTAATTCGTCGATAATGCTGGTTGCCAAATTCGCACCCTTGTAACTATATATTAACATTTATTAATTTTAATTTAAAATTATTTTTTAAATTATAATACAAGGTTTTAAAATACTGCAACGAAACATTATATAAAAATTTATCATATAAAAATAGCAGTAGTTTACATTTAACAAGAAATTTTTAATTTAAACTTGTTGGTTAATGATATATAATTAAAACCGTTACATAATATATTATCGGATTAAAGCTTACTAAACTCTTTCACTTCTGACTTAAACGAGAAATTTTATTGCGAGAAGTATATTTTCGATGATTTTTCAAACCACTCAAGCTATAGCACTCATCTCTTAATCTGCTGGAAGTAAGACGAACGACATAAGTCCATCGGGCAGGACGGCGCTAATTCTTTAAAAAATCGAGCTCAACAATTAATACTAATGACTATGGGAAAGAGAATTTTTGCCGCTGCAAAACAATGGGTAATTTCAGCCAGGAAGTTTAGTTACCAGGCAGCAGCAGCATCCAGTGTCTACTCTACCATGAAGCCGCAAAACTTTTAACCGCAAGTTAAAGTTCTTCGAGGCCGCGCGCGCGGCCATATATCCACTCGCGTTTTATTTCGAATTAGGCATTGTTACTTAAAAAACCGCCCCGTAAATTACGCCGCGATGAAATTCATTATACGCCGGCGAACAAGAGCATATTATTTATGCTGCTACTCGTCCTTTGAGTCACCCCCTTTTGTATACATTACCGTAATACGAAATATACGACGCCACTGACTCTTTTGCGCGCCGTTAATTTTTTTATTGAACTGTCGAGGCGATCCTCCTGTTGTTTTTGCGAGAGCCTGAAATTTAATATATATCTTCCGCATAATAAATCTCTTGATCATCAAAATTTACACCATGGCATCCTTTCTATACCGTATACTGATACAGAATGAGGTTCCCCTCAAACTCGCCGCGCTTTTTAATCTCAATAAATTGCGTAACTTATATATATATGCGCGTCTCGGCAAACTTTCGCGCGGGCTCGCGCCTATTATACGCCGCGGCCGTCCGTCAAGCTATCGACAAATAAGCCCTGCGCTCTTTCTCTTCCTCCTTCGCAGCTCCCATAATCCCCCCTCCTCTCGCCGAAAACAAAACCGCATTAAAGACCTCTGCTGTGCGCCTGTCTGTCGACCTCTCGTCCTCTTCTCCCACGGCGGCTCGCTCGCAAAATCGCTCCTTAATTCAAGGGCCTCCGAGCCTCCAATAAAGCCTCTCCTCCCCGTTCTGCGCTATAAACTATCGAGTGGTTATAAAAAGAGACCGCGCCGCCTGTATGCCTTTGTCGTGGCCCACCGCGAGTCGATATCCCTCTCTGCCTCTCTTTCTCTCTCGGAAATTCCATCCAACTCTCCTGCGCGTAATTCAGCGCGGTCGGACGTGGAGAGTAGAGTTGCTCGTCAAGATACCGCGGACTTGCGAAACACGGATTGCGCATATAGCAGAGAGGCGCCTGCGCTCGGAGAGAGGGAGAGAGCGAGAGGGAAAGACGACGTGCGCGCGCGCGCGCGCGGCTATATACGTTGCTAGCGGCGAGAGAATCGCCGACCGCAAAGATACGCTATCTCATCTGGGGCGAATGTTAAATTATCCGCGAGGGATATATACCTATACGCCAGCGTCGTCGGCGTCCTATTGCCGTGCAGCGCGCAGACGACGGACGGGAAGACCGCAGAGTGAGCCGGTACACGGATAATATAGTATAGGGATAGAGCGGGTGGTATATATACCTACACATGTGTAGGTGTGCGTGCCTGGGTATATGGGTGTATGTTTATGGGCTTATGGCCGGTATGCTTGTGCCCGTTTATGGGCGCACGTAGGAAAGTATAAAGCGGCCGAGGGTGGAGAGAAAAAATATTGCGCGCTCGCTTGCGCTTCAAGATGGATTATCCTTATAAATTTGAATTTAGAAAATTTTTAGTTACGATATTATATTGCGCCTGCTATTTGTGAAAAATTAAAATAATGCAGTCAATATGCGCGCACTAAATATAGGGAATTTCGTTTAAAACAGCTTTTTTTCCTTCGACGCAAATATCAACATTATTATATACGCGCATAAGCAAAGAATTATCCATTGTTCATTCTACATATATTTATTTTCGTATTTGCTATGCAGTTCCGTGTAAATACAGTTGGGCTGCTTTTTCAGCTTTTTCAATTTCGTTAGAGGTGGAGAACTATTAAAACGTGGATAAATTTTAACGCGTACACACACTGCCTGCCGCTGTCTATGTGGATTCTTGGCTACCGAGCGAATTTTCCGTTAGTATACACGCAGAGCCGAGGAGAAAAAGAGAATTTCAGATTAACGGGTTTTCGCGGTTATAACGAGCCGTCGCCGTCGCGAGGGAAGAAGCTCCGGACGTACACAAACAGAGCCGCGAGGGAGAAAAACTTGGCTTTGCGTTTTCTCTCCGCGTGCGGGGGCGAATCAGCGTGCGCGTCGGAATTGCGCGTATACTCGCGGGGTTAGGTGGTGTGCTTTGGTTTTGTCAATACGGTCTTATGGATTCGCAAATTGCGCGAGTTTTCCTGCCTTTGTTGCGACGCGACATTGCAACAAACAATTCGCTGACGTAAAATTCGATTTTTTTTTTTCAAGAGCGGTAAACGGATATGAAAAATTGTCCCATAAATAGCATTGACCATGACTTTAAAGGGAAGAGAAACTGCTTTTATCCCTTTTTTAGTAGCAGGTATAAATCAACATGAAAATGCAAAAATTTTTTCTTTTGAAATGGAAAATGTAATATTTAGTTTTACATCTCTTTCCGAAATGTTGAAAAGAAAAAAGAAAATTATATTTACTTTAGTCTAATTTGAAACAAAAATTTGTTTTACCAAAATATTCATAAAAAATTCGATAAAACAATTCTGTTTAAAGTTTTTTAAACCTTGGGTTGGGTTACATTAAAGTTAAAATTATTTCCTTTGATTACTCGCAAACTAGTTACATTATTTGAAAGTCCTAATGCGAATAATTTACTTTTGAAAAATCTCATGCATCCTCGTCAGAGCACCTAGATGCGTTCACACATACACACACACTGCATCGGCAATCCTGCAAACTCGCTATTCATAGCACTTTCCAACATCCCTATCGATTCGCGAGAAGCGCCATACGGGATGGAGAGAGACCGAGCGCTCACTCCGTAAATAAGGAGAAAATTTATCGGCGAGCGAACTTCAGTGAGAGATACGCCCGCGAATTGACGGGGCACAGGGGCATTGAATAAACAGAGCGTCAGTGGGAATGCGATTTCTGGCGGTTCTAAAAAGACACTTTAGTCTCGGTATTACAAAACCCGAGCATCTGGCATATCTTTCTATGTCTATATATCTCTCTCTCTCTCTCTCTTCCTCTCTGACGTTCGAGGTCACGCTGAAGATGAAATTGAACTGTCGTCGTCGACGTTGAATTTGTCTTTTGTGGGAGGGAAAATCGAATATCAACGGTATAACCTTGTGTTCCTTTTAAGAACAAAGCGTAGATTATCGCAAAAAGGCAAATGCGCGCGCCTGATTTCGACGAGTTCCTTTACCGCGCGCAGTTCCTATCCCTCTTATATTTTCCTTTCTCTTATGCATTCACTGAATATATACGAGTTTCCTTTTGTCTCTCCGGGAAAAAGGGGAAAAACGTATTTCCTGCCACGCGTATATATAACCATTATTCTTATAAATATGAAAGTAGATTTGCACGCCGGATTAAGGAAATGTCTTCAAACTCCATTCCCCTAAAAAACACACAACCCAGTTACTTTATTTTTCCAAAATTTTCTTTCCAAACTCAAATAAACTCGAACATTTCGAAATCCCACCCCCTCGAAACGCGCCTTAAATCCCGAACAACCAAACTCAGGGCTGCTTTCTCTTTCTCACTCGCTCACTCACTCTAACTCAACAAAGATCGACCTTATCGCGCTGTACGTTTTTCTTTCAGAACTCTGCACGCGCCCGCTCTCTTCCATAAAAAATATCGCTGCGTTTATATACGAGCTCGCGAATCGATTCTCTTTATCACATAGCCACCGCCACCGCCCAAAGTCAACCCTCGCGAAACGAATCGTAGCTTTCCGGTCGAGTAAATACGACTTTTCCGGAGGCGCCGCAATTAACGATATTGCCGCGCGTGAGCGTCGACGCGAGAGAATGAAGAAAAAAAAGTGAGAGGCCAGATTCGAGAAATAAAGAAATGTACTGCACGCGCCTGTAGAGGCGTGGAAAGTAAGTGTCGGCGCTTTGAGACGCCCTGCAGTTCGTATATATATATACGCCCCGACGTTGAACCTCTTCTTATTAGAGAATTTCCCGACTGCAGGCCGCGGCGCGACGATGTTTACCAAAGAATTAAATTAGCTTTCTGCACTCGCTGTTTGATCCTCATTCGCTTGAGCGCGCGAGCGACTCTTTTACCTGCAGTCGGCGCGCTCCCCTTTCTTTTTCTCTCATTACCGCTCTCTCTCTCTTTCTCTCTCTCTCTTTGCCTTTTTAAATCGCTCTTTTCGGCAGCTGCAAAAAGGAACGAGCAAATGCCAATCATGAGCGCAAAAATCACAAGGGCGATAATTACGAAGTGCCGAGGGCCGGGTGCACTGTTAATCAAAGTGTTTATAACGGATGATGAAGTGATTCTTTGGCGCTTATGCCGAGAAGGTGAAGAACGAGAGTTCCTATTAACGGAAAATAGACCTTGGAATTTATTCACGTTTGCCTTTGAGTTGAATATTACCTGAGAATAGTTAGTTAAGAAATTGTTTGAGGAATTAATTAGAGCTTTAACAACAGGAACGTTTCTCAAAATTCTATCACCTTATATAAAGTGATGATGAGCTTTTTTCTCCTGTGTGCATTTTTTATGACTCTCTACTGTGCAGTTAATCAAAGCAAAAGCTTTTTTTTTACAAGAATTAAGTTTGTTTTTAATCATAATTTATATTTTCATCGGCCGCAGTCTCTATTTTAACGATAAGTTTAAAAACTCGCATTCCTCCTCCCTTTCGCTCTCTCGCACTGCTGCGGACGAAAATATGTGTGTTTTCCAGCCGAAATACTGAAAAAACAAAAACACTATGCGAGCGCGCGCGGCACCACTCACGTGCTTAAAAAACATTTACTCATCTCTGGGTGAGCTCTCGTGCCGCTCTTATTTTCCACCGTCGAGCAGAAACGAGTTAATGCACCCGTCGAGTATCATAACGACGAGAAGAAACAGCGACTTTTCATAATCCCGCGCACTTTTACCCCTCGCTTCTCATCGCGCTTCTTTCCCTCTCGCTCTTCCTCGTCGTTATAAAACTTTGCCTTTGACAAAGCGAAGCGGGCGGTATATATTACGCGTCGGCAACGATGCGACACGTCCCAAAATTAGTGGGATAATTCCCTACAAGTTGCAAAGTATACGGACTTCAATTCTCGCGAAATGAGAGATAGAGGGAGAGAGAGAGAGAGAGAGAGAGGCGACGGGGAGGAGGAGAAAGATGCCCGCAGGCTGTTTTATGAATTTCCCGCCTCGCTGCACAGAGTGTCGCGCAATTTTCGCGGGAGTGTCGTTCGCGCGGAGTTGTAGATTTGCTTGTAAATTTGATGACTTTGCTTGCGCGAAGGTTTATTTTATTTTTTTAGTATTTAAAACACTACTGGTACTATGCCAGTTAACTACTACTGAATAATAAATTTACAAGCTGATAATTAAATTGAAAGTATTCCAGTAAAAAGTTCCGCGTTGTGGGTTGAAGATTCAATGAATTAATTAATCATATACGGAGGAATATGGAAAAGTTACGCCAAAGTATATCGAGTTACAGGAAGTTTACCTTGAAATTTGTATAGCCTTACGATCGGTTAAGTTTGCCGAATAAGTTTACCTGAGAGGAGGAGAAACTTGCCGGTAATATAATTATCCTATTATCTTGCCGGGCGACCGGACAAATACCCTACACGCGTCGAAAACAAAAACTATTACAAGAGCAGCTCGTGGGATCGCGCGGAGGCAGAAGGGCATGAAACACTAGCAGCCAGAACCGTATTTCTGCAATTTCGCGTACACGCACATTCATTCTCCGCGCGTCATTACCGGCGCATTCAGAGATGTTGAATTACCCTTCGTAAATATGGAGATTCATCTTGCTGAGAAGGTACGCCGAGAGAAGGAGATCCTGCGCGCGCCGTAAACCGCGATGATGTTCTTCTAGCCAGTTTAAGAATGTATTTTTTTTTTTTCACATTGTACCCCCTCCTCGCTCGGTTTCGCCATCTCTTTGAGCGAGAAAGGGACGGCAGGCCGCGGGAAATAGCTTTCCCGCATCTCTACTTTATTTCCTTTTTTTGTACACCAAAATGCGCTGCTGCTCTCGCAAGCGGTTTTTCATTAAGGCGGCGGCTATATACTTTGTTCCTCGATTTTCGAGCTATCCTGAAATTAGTTTGCTTATTCGGTTAAACTTTTTCACGTGGCGAACATGTTTGTATGTGTGTGTGTATATATATACACACCAAAGGGACATCCATTTTTTATTACCCACGCTACCTCTAATATAACATCGTTAAACGAAAAGCGGTTTCTTTCCGAGCTGTGGCACCGGTATTGATGTGCTCTCTATATCCCATACTAGAAGAGAGCGAGAGAGAGAAAGAGAGAGACACACGATGCTGCGAGGGATTGCCGATCTTAGCAGTACATGTACGGGGAGAAAGAGGATTAACATTAGGATCGAGGCTCTTGAAAGCCCGGGGCTTCTCGGGAGGTCGATACCCGATCAGCATCGGAAAATTTAATAAAGATTTTAATGAATTCTTAAAGAATGCTTTTTTCCACTAAGTTTTTTAATACAATTCTTAATGATACCTTTAAGTTATAACTGAATGATTACTTATTATAATTTAGTAACACATTGGTAATAAAACCATTCATTCATAAAAAATACTTTATTAATACCTCATTTGCTTGGTTTTATTTTGTTTTTAATTAATTTCTTCATAAAGAATACTTTATGATTTTTTTTACTTTTACTGTAACCATCAAATACCTCGCTTATGGTTCACCCCACTTTATATTTCGTAATTTTGTTCTTAATGAAAACTTTGTGAATTCTTTTCTTACAACTACAAAATGCTTTGCTCGCTGTAGATACCATTTTGTACTTTAGAAATTTGTCCACTAAGATTACTTTATGAACACTTTTTGAATACAATAAGTTATTTATTGCGGACATTAGAAAACTCTTTATGAACTCTTTTTTTTTAGAGTGGGCTTATCGGGTAGCTACCGATGAAGCGTTGCTCCACTATCCCCTCCCCCCTCCCGGTTTGGTGGGGTGCGAAAGTCTTATCCTTATCGGGGTAATGTTTTGCGGACGAAAGCTGAATAATTTCTGTCCGTAATTGAAGGGGGCGGCTTGGATATTTGCTGCTCGTAGGACGCCGCTCTGGAGTTGGTCCGCGGCGATATTGCGGTCGGCTGATGGCGTGCTAGTGGTGCCGGTTTCGCTTAACAAAGTTCTGTGATTATTTAAACTAGTTGTGTGGCAATGGGGCAGGGTTGGGATGATTAAAGTTACATAATTTCTCGTAATGTTACTGGTTCTATGAAATAATAATTATTGTGCTCTTTTTCTTATTTTTATACACTTACTTTATTCATGAATAGTTTCGTTACGAATGAAAAGGCAGTATTTTTCATTATAAGAGATACATCGGATGTCAATTTACTTTTTGTTACATTCTTTTCGCATGGAAAAAAATATTGAAATACAAATTCACGGCAGTTTTCCTTTTTTTTTAAGGGTTGAGATTTTTGAACTTTCGAATATCCAAATGTTCGAATATTTGGGTATCCGAAATGATAATACGAATCCATATTATTCATAACTGTATCATATTAATTCATTATTTATAACTACAATATATATTTTAAACATCTTTTTATTTCTAAATGTTATAATAAATTTTTCGAATATTCGTATTTTATGCGGCTACCGCTCAACTACATCTAAACCTGTATTTACTGACGGAGAGACTTTGACTGCCGTCATGTTCACATCCTTACGTTCCTGGAAAACCAACTTCAGAAAGCAGTTAATTGAATTAGCAATTTTTTCATTACTTTTGGTTTATGCCAGTGTGATATGTAGATTCAGTGTCTTGGAATGTTGTAGCAGGTATCCCCCAGCTGACACTACTAGGGCAAAAAGAGTTTCTTACCACTAAACCCGTAATGAAATAATTTAAAGACACTTTTTTATTGGACATAAGTAATTTTTCGAGCTCCCAATATTTTACGATGAAAAATAGCCTTGGCAAGTTCGCAAAAACTTCCGATTTCTCGACTCACCGCACGAAGCGGGCTCGTTCTAATTTTAACCGCTGCAGCACTTCTTAGCTCCGCTAAAATATTTATATTTCAAACAAATTCACCTTCTGGAATAATTCCATTTTGCATTTTGCCAACGCGCGCTTACGTATTCCGCTAAAAGGCGCATATCAAGGGGTCACCAGTACCGCTGCTTTTCAGCGCGCACTACTTTTTACGAAAACAAACTCTATCCCGCGTAATTATAACGGAGAGGGAGAGAGCGAGGCAAAAAGCAAAGAGCGCAGTGCAAATAAATTCGTCCATTAAAAACGCAAAACGAGACTGCGCGCCGTCGACACCGTCGACGTCTAATTCAGCAAGTAAAATGCCATCTTAAGGCTGTGTTAGTCTATAATTCTTTATCTTTTAAAAAATGTGCAATTTATGTGCAAATTTAGTTCTACTTTATTTTATTTGCCAAACTTAAAAAAAAATTGATCACATAATTTTTTCTTTTTTTTTACCATATTTTTAGTTTTAGATAATAAAGGTGCGATTTTCCTTCAATTATAACTTATTACTTTATCGGTGCCAATATATTTAATAGGTCAAAGCGAACTTTAATTCACAATAAGAAAAAAAAATTAACATTGCATTCATAGAAAATGAATTAGAAAAAATCTAGTACATTAAGCTTTCAGTCGTACTATGGCGTGTAATAAATCTTTTTATTCCGGCTATAATAATTTTATTGCTTTATTGCTTTTGTTTCAACTGGACCTTAGCCTCAAGTAAGACGACAAAATTGTGCCAACCAACAGAGCGACTCGCCGGTTAGCAACTATTGTAGGTGTGTCTTTCCACACAAACACCCTACTTTGGAGCGCAGCAGTCGAGATTGTTTCCCTCTTAAAACGTTTTCTCCTTTAAAAACGTTCTAATTCTATCCTACGTGCACGCCAGTATATAAGGCGACGAGCGAAAAAAGAGAGAAAAAGTCGGAAGAAAAGACGCATCATGGAAGCCTCGTGTATATACAATATATATATACGGAGCGGCCGTTATGCTCTCGCGGCCCAAGGAGCTTTTTGAGGATCTCGTAGTCCGGGGATATGAAGCCATCGACGCGGAGATGATGGGTGCGCGTATGACGGGCCACTGCTGTTACTGTGCACCGGAAAAAAGAGGGAAAAAACACGAGAGAAAGAGAGAGAGAGAGAGAGGGAGAGAGAGGTATGCGTTTTCACGGATGTCGCAGGAATGCGGCTTTTATTGTTCAAGCGTCCCATTTTCCAGAGTACGCTGCTTTCGAGACATATAGCGGCATTAAAGTTGCGCCTTCGTCCAAGCCTTACGCGGGAGTGATATTTCAAATATACACGCGCCGAGTAAATAAGTGAGTGCACAGCGTTACTCTTTAAGCGCTTTTGCGCGCGTTAATTGAGCCCCGAGGCGATTTCTGATTTCTTTTTTACATAAAGCCACCAGACTGCTGGGAAACATTGTCTTTTGTGATATTTCGGTAAGAAAATTGGTAAAGTCAGCGCCGATGAAGAAAGGAGCTGGTATTTTCGGATTTCGGAGTTAGAGAGTAAATTTTGATTATATTGATCGATCACTTTGATTTTATTTTATTCAGGATGAGTTAGAGAACATAATAAGATGAGAGAGATAATTAATAACAATTTTAAAATAAAAATATTTAAAAAATTTTAAAATGTCCGTAAGTATAATGTGTAGATATGAACATAAGCTCCGACACAAGCTTGATCCATTAAACGGGTAATTTTCTTTCAAAATCCCATATAGAGGATTTTTGGGGATGCTCTTGTAGATTTAGGGAAGGACTACAACGGATCCAAAAGATTTAGTTTTAAATTTAAAATTGAATGAGAAAAACTCAACAAATATTATAATTAACCTTTATATCACTGTATGACCTAAGCCTGTACTTAGGTCACGCCTATCCGTGACCTATAAGTAGTACTTTTTTGCACCGTGTTTATCGCTAACCTTACGGTGCAAAAAAGGACAGCGAGCTTAGGTAGGCAGTGCTATAAAATTTTAGATGATACCTATGACCTAAGGAGTACTCTTCACAGCGTCATTAGAACCCTCGCTGCGCTCGGGCAACTTAGGTCACATGTATCGTAATGTACTGTTTCAAGTGTATATTCACTTATACTTGGCTAATTAATTTAGCTTATTAGGAAAATATTTTACATTGATATCAAGCGTTCTTTGAAAAGAGAAACATAAAAATTTATTTTCAATTTCATCTTATTGTCATACCACTCACATCCCACTAATTATACCACCTCTTCATCAAACGCACAATAATATGCTCTATAGTAAAATTCCATCTCTCTGATTAAATAGCAAGAATTCTAAAATTTCCAATAAACAATTTAAAAAAGAACAAACGGTGCGTTACATAGGCACCCGATACATCACACTCGCAAATTAAATTCACCAGCGCTCGCCAATTATCCGTCCTTAAATTTACGCGCCAATATGTAAAAATGCATCACCTATTTACTTTAATCAGTTGCACCAGGTTAATTTATCGACTGCTGAACAACTGCTGGCGCTGCACACACGCACATGCGCACACAGACTTTTTTCCATGTCGTCTAATTTACGCTAACCGCCCGGTGATGCATCGATTCCCGCGGCCGCGTGTAAATAACGCGGGAAATTATGCCCACGTATTCGTACGAAGGCTGAATAAATTCAGGAGCAACAAATTATCGAACTTTCCTCATAAAAGCCTGCGAGCACTATACATAGATGGATAGATGGTTTATTGAGTGCGTATAGTGTGCATGCGTGCAATTTAATCAGAATGCCATTATCGGAGGAGAGATATGAGGATACTCTCATGTGCGCACACGCACGCGTTTACTTAAGGAGCCAAGAGTTGCGATTAAGGATGTTACGCCTATCACAAGTTAGTTTTTAGCGTTAAAAGTACGATAAATAATTGTGTAGAATATTATAGTTAACGATTTTTTCGTTCAGTAACTTTGTGCGGAAATGCAATTAAAGTTTCATTATTATCGCACAACAAAGCATAGTACACAAGATTTTGATGAAATAATGAAACTTTTAAAGCTTATAGTTTTCGAATTGCATTTCCGCACAAAGTTGTTGAACAGAAAAATCGTTAACTATTTTATAAAATTATTTATCGTAGTTTTAACGCTAAAAAATATCTTGTGTACATCCTTAAAGAGGCACGCTCACGCGACTCGAGGTAATGTATATGTAATTTAGATTTTCGCGCGAGATGAAGCTTCCTCAAGCGTGTATAGGGCGCCTCTTTGCGGTTTAATGTGATCTGCGCGAGTCTCCTGTCTGAAATTTTCATGTTTATGGTTGTCGCTAGAAGTGATATTGCAGTAGTAGTAGTAGTAGTAGTGTATTATTATAATGGAGGAAGAATGGACAAGTTCGTCAGCGTATTTAAATTAATGAATTTGAATGAATTTGAACGAATGAGGCCAAGCGTTCGTTAACATCTTAAACAGAAACAATTAAAGTATATAACTATAACAGTTTTAAATATCGCAAGAACACATACAAAATAATATTGTTATTCCAGATTCCTTTATTCGCATGACTAAATCTGTAACAGCTACTGAATCCTATGGATTTGATTTTCGCATACAAGCTCAGTCCTTGTACAGACTTTTGCAGAAACGCATGATTTAATCAGCTGAAATTTAACCTTATTAAGATTTATTTTACGACATTAAAACGCAGGCTCGTCCCTCAACAAAATATTTTAACGCAGTGGCGGAAGTTGCGTAGAGGCACTTCCGTGAATAAATGTTGATGGTGGAATTACGCGCAAATTTGACGAAGTTTCGTGGAAACTTTGATAAAATCAAATAGAATCACGTAGAATTGAAACAATTATAACTTTCCCAAGTGTATTTTGGAATTTCAATCTCAACGCGAAATTTTATATAAAATATCGGGAAATTTATGTGTTTTAATAAACTTATTAGGTTATTGACCCACTTCGCTAATTAAAACCTCGATTAAAATGCAGTTATTTTTATTTGAAAACAATTTTTATATAATAAATTATTTTTATTTGAGGTTTAACAATTTTCGCTCTGGCGAAAATTCTCGAGGAGCGGTCGTGCCGAAAAATGACTTTTTCATGAAATTTTAAAGCGATTCAAGTACTTTTTACTCTAAAAATTGTTGTAGCGTGTCGTTGATATATGAGCATGAAATAAGTGTAGGATGGTAGCTTATTATACATTGCACAGGGCAACTATCTCGTTATAAGACGTAATTGGATATATATTTTTTGCTGGTAAAACATAGTTCACTAATAACAACAGGATTACCCCGCTCCATTCCCTTAATTAAGTAGATTTTTATTTATTAAAATGAATAACAACTCAGATATGAAGCTTTAGGTTATTCACGGGTCAAGTAATAATGAGCAATATATCATGCAACTTGCTATGTCCACGATTTCACACGCGGAAACGTTTGTCGCTCACAGCCGGCTTTTTCCATCTATTTTCTCGTCTCTTGTTCGCTCTGCTCACCCAGCGTCGTCCCGTGTCTACCTTCACTAACTCATTCTAAGTGTACACATGCGTATAATACACGCCAACTCACAGAAATAATTACATTCGCAATTGTAATTTATCACAATATATATTTATCTTCAAACAATTTCCTTTCAAGACTGAAGTTTACTTGTCAAGTCATCCAAATTACATCAGATTACACGATGTTTGTACGAGTTTCCATCCTACACTAGAAATTATCACACGAATTCATCACAAGCTACGATACAGTAATTATGCTCGCAGCGAACCGATATACTACTGCCTCAGCCTCTAATAGCAGCTTTTCCCATTCAAAGACAGTTCCGAACGCCAAGAATATAAAGCCCCAGCTCTGTTTTGATTTTCCAGGCAAGCACCTCGCGCGACAGCGCGCACGCGGCAGCGGCCTCTTTATCTCCTTCGCGCCGCGAAATTCACATTTGAGTGTATAGGTACACAAGACGCTCTCTCTCTCGCGCAACAGAATACTTTTATCTGGCAGTTTGGGCGCCGGGCCAAAAGGCCGCCGCGGCCGGGCAATTCCCCGCGAAATGGGAAAGAATGTGGAGTACAGGCTCTCTCTCTTTCGTTCCTTTACGACCCTAATGCCCTCCGCATAAGAGAGAAAGAGAGATTTTTTGTACCTCCGACCCTCGTTACGTCTTGCGCCGATTGAGGCGCGGACTCGCTCTGGTAGGTGTATATACGACGCGTGTCGAGGCCCTGTCGGAGCTTTCGTTTAGCCAAACGAGAGACGAAAGAGAAAGAGAGAGGGGTGGGGAGTGGAGAGAAGGAGAGATTACTTCGCCGCCCGCCGTAAGAGACTACTCTTTTATTCTTGCCCCGAGAGTTGGCGTTCTTTATTTTTCGGGCGCTGGCGGTACTTTTTACCCACAAAAGTGAAAAATACTCTTAGCGAGCGGGCGAGCGAGCTTTTCCCTCTCTCACTCGCTCGCGCGCTTAAAATCTATTGTAATTATTGTTAGGGAAGGTAGCGTGGGCCGGCGAAACTTTTCGACGAATAAACTTGTAAACTTACGGTTTATTGTTGTCTCCCGGCGCCGGAGCTCTTAGCTCGAATTTACACTCGAGCAAAAAGAGAGAGAGAGAGAGACAGAGAGTTTCGATTCACCCACGCCTTTCGAAAAGCTTTTAAGACGATTACCACCTTAAACATCGCATTTAATTTTTCGCCACCTCGAGATTTTTCTCGACTTAGAGGACGGGGACGACATCGTATCTTAATTGTCGGTCGCCTCGGTGGTCCCTCGATCGGTCGTGCGCGCGCGTATCGTCAAAGCGAACCGTGCGGCGGTCGTTTCGCCTCCGACGCGAAATCCGCCCGTTTATTGCACCCTCTCGGAAGTAACGAAGCCGAACGAGCCGCCGTCGCCGCCGTCGTCGCCGCCAACACACAGCGACTTTTGCCCTTGCGCTCTCTTTCTCTCTTTTCCTATTAGCTGCCGCTGAAAGTTCTCACCGCGCCCCTTTTGACCCCGAGCTCTCTTGTACGCGGCGCGGCGTGATCGCCCGGCCCCTTTGTCGCCGTTTATTTCGTCGTTTTAGACGACACCTCGCCCGCACCCTTTTTGATACCGAAAGCCAATTAAGTATATATATACATATATATATAGAGAGAGAGAGAGAGAGAGAGAGAGAGAGAGAGAGAGCTTGAGCTTCTGTGATCTCGAAAACTACTGTCGGCACTTTTTTTCGGGTCCGTGGACGCCAGGAAAAAATTGATTTTTAGAAGGAGGTGGAGATTTTTTTTAAGGAACAGAAGAGGATCGTTGAGAGGGACTCGTACAGGCGATAACAATTTATATTTATCGCGCGCTATCAGTCGACGTCAGTTGTGTTTTTCTGTCGGGTGATGAACTCGACACGTCAATTTGTCCATCTTAATCGACGCGCGCTTTTTTTCCCCGAAAAGCTAATCCGTATTGGATTGGTGCGTTAATGGAAAAGGCTGGGAGTGAAAGGGATGCGTGCGTAGCTATATATAATAGAATTTTGGAGCAGGCGAGCGATATATGTCCAGTATATACAATTCATTTGTACTTAGGTGGCTCACGCGTTTGCTCATGCTGACATCTGAAAGCTCTGATATATATAGAAATATATATTTTTTCCACTACAACTTAATGGCCCTCCGTATCAGCCTTCTTTCTACCCAATTAACGGCATTGTAATGTTTTTTAAAGCCCGACTCGGGATTCTCGAGCTCGATAATAAAAGCATTTTTCGCTTCGCGCAAACGACTGCAAACGCGTGCCCCGATGTTTAAGGTAAACCGCGCGTCGCAGTAAATCCACTTTTTCTTCTGGCTATATCGCGCCGCAACCACTCGCCGCGCGTAAACGCGCGCGCAACTGCATTATACATAAGCCCTGCGCGTCACGCAGCTCTCGAGCGGCGGCGAAAACTCGATAATAAGCATTTAGTGTTGGCCATTACATTTTAATAATTCGACGAGTAGGCGATATCAGTACTGCGGATGGGGCAGGCGCGCGAGAGAACGGAGTTATTTCTATAACGTCGCCACGCGGGTATAGGGCGGAGGCCCATAAAAATAAGACGTATCCGGCGCGGAGAGAGAGAGAGAGAGAGAGAGAGAGAGAGAGAGAGAGAGAGCGCAATAATGGAATGGACAGTTATGCAGTGCGGGGAGAGGGTGCGACTTAAGGATCACCCTGGCGGTCGTGATGGTTCTCGATCGTAAAGGGCGCGCGCGTTCTTCTCCTTATTCTCCGCAGCGAGCGGGAGCATTCGATATTGCACGGCGACGGTCTTCTGCAGCGGACGTAATTCCGAAATACGAGATGGGGGACGCCAGGGACAGAGACTAGGGTGGTGGGGGAGTTGTAAAGCCCTGTCCCCCGAAAGCACGGCGCGGGCGCCGCTGGTGGTATGCGCTCGTGCCAGTTTATGAGTTGTCTAAGCCGCGCGGAAGACGCCGTAAAGAGTGATGAACAACCGCTTACAACATAAGCTCGCGCTGCCCCGAAAGGTACCTATATATATATACAGCCCCTCTCCGGTCTTCGAATTCTCAAGGAAGAGGGGGAAAAGGTAGCGCGATAAGGGGCGGGGGTGTAGCTTTTTGCGGAGGTGGGGGGAATTAGCGCGGAATTCCGGATGCTCGCTGGAGCTGGAGAAGAAGGCATTGAAATTAATGTGCGCTAGATGGGGGAGAAGGGAGAACTGAGAAGGATGTTTACGGCGGTGGTAATGCGCGCGCTTATACACGGCGATCGATCGATCGCGGAGTCGGTTCTCGCCGCGGGGCGTTTTATTGGCTCTGCCCGACATAAGCTGGATGCGGTCCAAAGGCGAAATTAACATTTTTAACGGTGGAAAAACGCCGCGCGAATGATTTACCGATATAGGTGTACGTGAAAGTAATGGGAGTTCATGATTGTTGTAATACGAGAATTTGGTATAAGTACAGTGTTAGTGTATACAAACGAGTAAACGAGAAATAATCGCAAGCTGACATCATACACATATCGCCGGTTATCCTACTATGCGAAAAAGCAGATTAAAAGTCATAAATCACGGGACACCTCGGCGATCCGGAAAAAGTATTTACGAAACTGCGAGAACGCTCGTCAATCGCGAGCTCGCTTTCATCCTGCGCGCCGCCAAAAAACAAACGGTGGTGTTGGGTGGGGGTCACTATATATACTAGCAGCGACACACGGTGTCGTCGAAAAATTCGCCACTGATAGTCCGCCATAAATACGCGGACGTGTTCTCTCTTCTCCTCCCCACCCACATCGTGTCATTAATAAGGGTTACTTGCCCGCCCCTTTATTTTTCTTTATCTCGGCGTTGCACTACTTTCTCTCTCTCTCTCTCTCTCTCTCGCGCGGTTCCCTTTTGTTCTCCGGCGCCGCTGCACACACTCGTGTATGAAGGAGCCTCGGACACCTTTGTGCGCGGGGCGCGCGTTACAAAGACGAATTGCTCCCCGGTGGTGTCTCGCAACTTCCGGGGGAAAACACGCGCGCACCCTGGCGATCACTCTCCTTCTCGCCCAACGCTTTTTTCTCTCTCCCTCGCGCGTTCTTTTTGCGAGCGTGTCGGGCCTTTATTTCTATCTGTCGGTGGAGGTGGCGAGAGGGGACGGGACGAACGGCGGCTGTCCGTCTTCCCACTAAGTGATCATTGAGGGGGCGCTTGATCGAATTGCCACGGGGTTCGGAAGTGGATTGCGATGGGGGGGAAGGAGAGGAATTTTTTAATAGAATAGTTGGTTTCTGGGGGATGTGTGAATTATTTGATGATGGAAATCGAGTGATTCTTAAGGTATTGGAATATAGTTCGAACTGTTATTTTACTTATTTTTTATTTCAACATTAATAGAGCTCAGGAGCCGTTTTTACAGTTGTGTAGGTACAGATTTTTATTGTATACACTGGTGGCTTGTATTTGAAATATATGAGAAATTCGACTAATTATCTACATTTAGAGGGTGCAAAAAATTCTTTTTCAAATTTGAGGGCACTTCTTTGTAATAAATTTATTCTCGTTCTTGTTTTAAGTCATAATACAATAGAAGAGAAAATGTTCGAGCATTCGAAAATAATCTTGTGAAAATGTTTTTAAGACTATTCTTTTTTTTTCTTATGGAAATTTAACATGGGATAAATGGAGGAAAAGTAGTCAGTGATGATTAATAACCAATATATATCAAGCTCTTAAAGGTGTCAAAGAATATTTCATAAAATGAAAAAACGAATACCCTATCTTTACTAATACATTTTTATTTATTTATTTCTTTATTTATCAGTAATATTGACATTAGTAAATTCTATATAGAAGTATACACTTGTAAATAATTAAAATTCTATTGATTTCTGTATCAATCTGTTTAATTAAACAAATAAAATAGCCTGGCACATATAGGCTTAAAATTAAAGCTACATACTCGCGGAGAAAAATTCTTTTGCGTTTTTAGTAGCGAATAATGTAAATAATTCAAATTCATTGAAACTTTTACACAAGTACACTGTTGAAAAGAAAATACAGCGCATCGTGAATTTAGCAAATAAAAAAATAATGCAACAATGAATTGTGTAGTCGTGTTGGGTTGCAGACACGAACAAGAGCGAAATATCTGCGAAAATACGGAATGGAATTAAAATTACTTTTGTACGGATTTTAAACAATGTAACCCAGAAAGCATTATGTAAAATGTTAAATGTAAAATATTCGAGCACATCGTATATAATATCCATATATTATTAATTTCGAAATACTAATTAAAAATTAAACTGTCGGTTGGAAGCGTCCAGCTTTTCCGCTCTACAATTCGCCAGCAACGAAAGCCGCAGGTCGAATTTTTTTCCAAATTTCATTAACAGCAACCAAGCCACAGCAACCGCGTCGCAGGCAGCTTCATTATCCGGCGCCCGAACTAGTCCGATCGCCACTCGTTCGTCCCCCCTCGCATCTCCTCCTTTTCCTCCTTCTTCGCTTTTTCGCCACCAGCGCCCCGTTTTATCGGCGTTCCGCTTGCCCGCGCCGTCTTTATTGCCTCTCGGCCCTGCCTGCCCGCTGCACAAGACGAATACCCTTGGCCCGGACACGTGGCCTAATTGGAATCCGCTGCGAGATTTAGAAAATTAGAATGCGCTTTCGCGAAATCCCGCACTTTCTCGCGAAAGAGAGAAATCGTTGGCGTCCCGCAGGCTCAATGAATGATGACCAGAAGCGCAGAGAAAACACAGCTCTCCATAGCCGCGTAATGAAAATCTCGTTTTCTTTGTCCCATAATCGCGCGTGCGTATATTATAGTACGCGAAGAGCGGCTCGTTTTAGAAAAGGGTCGCAAGACGGCCTTAATAACACTGGGATGAGCGAGGCGGTGGAAAAAACACACTCGCCGGCGCGTCAACAAAGCGCGAGAATCTTCTCTTTTAGCGAGAGCTTCATAATGTTTTAATGGCTTTTGACCCTTTGAGACTGCGTCGCCTGCATGCGCGGGTCTTTTAATTTGATATATTTAGCGTCTGCGTGCATGCGGGCTGTACTTATGATGGTTTTCTTAATAGCAGCTTTCGAGGTAGCTTTGTGGAGTTTGTTTTAATTAGAAAAAGTTTTTTCACCTGCTTAAAGATTTCATGCGCACGCTGGTGTACTTGGGCGCGCTTGGCTTGGAATATGTCAGAGAATTCTGCCGGATTCCACTGTAAAAGAGTTAACTCGAATAGGAAAAGAGTACCTTATTTAACGACTCAATTGAAAGTTGGAACGCGAACTGTTTCAAAGTAAACCAACTGTTTTTCAATTTTGCATCATCGCAGAGGAAACTTTGTATTTCAATTAACTGCAGTGTACTTAATTTCTTTGGATTTTGTTTCAGATAATATTGAGGACATGTTTCGCAGTATAACAAAGTTATTTATAATTTGTATACTATATATTTGTATGTGTGTGCGTGTATAATAAATACTTTTTATAAATAGGTCTTCAAAATCGTGCACCTCTAAAATGGATAAAAAACCTGATATTGTGTAGTTGAACTTGAGACGGATCAACAGTATTTATATATAGGAAATCTCAATTAACTTATAAATCTCGTTACGTTATACCGACAAATAATATAGATTCTTCCGTAACGCAAGCTCTGGATGATTGGTATAGTATGATATTTCACGAGCGTTGTAACAATGATATAGTATAGCTTTAAATTGAAATTGAAGTCTATAGATTTATTTAATTAACAAACATATAGTGAATCCAATATTCCTCGAAAAGGGAAAATATTGATTCGGAGAATCCTACAGCGGGAAACAACGGTATATACTCCGTATAGGTATAATAATCGCGCTGTCCATTTCACAACATAACAAACACACATACACACACACACACACACATAAAAGCGATTCTCCATCACGACCTCCGTAAAGAATATAAATACGACTGCCGCCAGTCGTAAGTATACATAAAGCGCGGTGATGTAGAGGGGAGGCGAAAGCCGCGCACCTCAGCGTTTTCTCGATGGCTGGTATTTCAGATATAAATCGTCCGAGAGTCGATCGGCCCCGTCATGTCCCCTCTGTGGCGCACTTTTCTCCATTCATTTAGGAGCAGAGGCATTCGCTCGCTCGCTTGCGCGTATTATGCAGCGTATATCGCGATCTTTGCGCAAATCGAGCGTGCGACTCTTTCTCTCATCTATACACCCTTCGCGCAAACTCGAAGTGTGTGAGTTTGTGTGTCTGTATATCCCGTGTACACTTACGTGACTTATGCCAGCGTCAGTAGCGCGCGCTTTAGGCCCTGGAAATTACTTTTCCCGGAATTTATCTCCGATTTACCGAGATTCACTACGATCGGCGTCGGCAACGGCGATGGTGGCGGCTGAGAGAGGGAGAGAGAGCTTTACGGCTCTTTGCAGATTTAGTCGTTCGCCGCGCGGCCGAAACGCGCTCACTGCGGCTTAATTTACGATCTATAGTGTACGTGCGCGTGTGTGTATGTGCGTCCGCTGGCGCCCTGCGTTAACAGCCGCGCCAGGAGCCGGTGTAAGGAAACTACCGCGGTGGCCTCTCGCTCTACCGTACCTATATATATGTACGTGTGTGTGCTGGATTGCTCGCGTCGGCCCTTTTTAAAACCCTCGCTGAAGTTAACGCCGCGCCGATAAATCGAGCTTGCGCCACGTGTGCGTGCCTTTTCGCGCGCTTTTACTCCGGTGCAGCTTTCGTCTTTTTTTTTTTACCTCTGTTGAGAGACTCTGGCTCGATGAGGTTTTAACCGTGCGCTGAGGTAATCCTGTGCGTGATACACACATTATAAACAGAGAAATACATAAACAAATATACACAGACGTACCAGTTGTTGGTAATTTTTGTATATTTACGTATGAATTATCCAGATAAGTAAAATTAACATTGCACCGTTCAGTTTTATCGTCGAATTATTCATATTAGTTATAAGAATCGTCATTTTCTTAATTTTAACATAAGCTCACACCTGAAGATTCAAAGACTATAATGAGTGCTATTAAAGATTTTACTCTATCAATGTTGCAATATTAAAGTTTGCAATTATCGGGCTTGTCTTAGATATTTTCCTAGATCGTGATAGGGCTTAAGCCAAGATTTCAAAACATGTGACTTTAAAGGTTTATTTTATTTCATTTTATCATTCTCCTTAGAACTTGGTAGTATTATTATTTTTTAATAATATGAATTATTAATATTAAATTATACATATTATTATTACTATACATGTAAGTACTTTGTATTGTAGTATAATTCCACGTTTAAAGGAAATTATCCTAGAGCCCTAACACACGATATTGCAAAGGAACAATTGATCAAGCTACTTGAAGCGAACGAAATTAATAATCATATTTATTTCGATTCACTATGATGTTTATGACTGTCTTATGTAATCGTTATGATGGCATCAGGATCGATAAAGCGCTCGTAATATAATTAGTAGCGGCTACATTCATTTCAAGCATTCAGAAATTTCAAATATATCCTTGGACGAATTCATATACTTGACTTTGTCGCTGATTGGCATTATTAATTATAGGGGTTAATGAATGAACCGTGTAGAGATTGAGGGAGGTAATCCACCTAGTATATGCATCTGTATGTATGATATGCGAGTACCTTATACGCGGGAACGCTCGATTGCGAAATGACAAAATAAATTTGGCGCATAATGTCGCATTGGAATTTACTCTACACGCGCAGCTGGGTGAGCCGACTGCGTTATTATGTCATAGTTCGATCCCTATGTGGCGAGAACGAATATTTCGAGAGAGACTGGGGGAGTGAGAGCCGAACAGCGAATTTCAATTCTCTCGCCAATCGCCACACTGCCGCACGGCCGCAGCACAAACCATTAAGTTGAGCTTGTACGAGCTTTACGATCTCTGAATTTTTTATATTCAATTTCCAGAGATAATTCCATTTCGTTCGTTGAGGCCAGTTGTTCGCATATGTGCAGTGTATATACACGCAGCGCGCGGCTAATAGTCTTTTTGACGCCGTACCATGAGTGGATTAATTCTGTCTTTGTTCTTTTTCGGGAATTCGAGGGGCAATGATTGATAAATGGAATAATGGAGAGACTTTCGGCGTGTAGAGCCGGGCTGGCTGGATTAACAACGCATTAGGGGATTAGCGCGTTACGCAACATTTTTCCTGGGATAAGGAACTCCGGGTATTTCCGTAACTTCGTTTTCGCTGGTTGGGAAACATTTTTATCGTGTTTTCTCCGAGATGCGCTCGAGCCCCATTTGTTGTACATGCAATTTTTATATTCTCCGCTCTAAATAACCGTCGCCGAGAATAAATTTTTCAAAAGCATTACAAACAGTATATTTTACAATTTACGTCTGTTCTGCTTACCGTTATTATGCAATGTGTAAATCGGCTTTAAAAAAAAAAAACACCGAGAGTAGTCATGCAGCACACACGGCAGTATTTACAAGCCACAAAAGAAACATCCGATCAAATTTACACCGCACTTCGAATATAGAATTAACGCTCGCGCGGGCTTTGACGTTTAATGCATATTTAATACCGCTTTTTACAACCGGCAAATTCGCCGCTAGCCTTCATTTACATTCGCACGCCAGCACATAACATCTTTACAGCGCACTTGGCCACGGCGTTTATGCCTCGTACAGCACGCGCGCACACACACATACAGCGCGGCACGTCAAAACAAGCGTGTCGCACTAAATTCGATTCTCGCACTCTCCCGAAAAAGAGAGAGCAACGCAGAGCCGATCGACATTAGGCACGCTGCCGCTTCATTTCCATACAGCGCAGTATTTTCGGATTATCGCGCGCGCGCTCGCCGGCGGGGCTTTAATCCGCTCGCGTGCACGCGGGAGAAAACTGTTTACACAACAGTACAATACGCCAGGCTTCGTATATTTACGCAGTTGCCTACTGCGCGCGAAGCCAGCTAGAGTTTGGTACGTTATTTTTCTGGCTCGATTCCGTAAAAAGTGCTGGACAAATAGAGGCTCCCGCAAGTCGAACTCTTCAAAGCTCGTGGTTAGAGGTTGCGCTCGCGTATATATATATCTGTATTTACGCGTCTACGTGTTAGTGTGTACATAGGTAGGTGCGGGGGTCTGAGGGAGTTCGAGGAAGGACTTTTAATTTGCGTAATGCGCTGAAGGAGAAACCGAGAGAAAAATAGAGTGGGAGAGGTTGGGCTGTTTGGTGAGCGGAGCTACCATGCGGAGATTGGCAATTAAAAGTTAATGAGCTTGAAAAATCACGGTCCGCTGGCTTTTATTGTCAAGTGGTCGCCGATTGGTCGACAAGATATGAGACTATGAAAATTGAATAGTTATTGTTAAATAAATAACCATTGTGACATGCATAATGCGTTAACATGCATGAGTGCGGTGTGACGCTTTTGTTCTCGCACTCTAGAAATATTACTAAAGTTGGGCTTTGGAGATCCATAGAATCATCGAGTCGAATATTTATCGTTCTATTGTGCTTTGTAAATTAATCGCTCGTTATCTGTGCGGTTAATGCACTTTCAACATTACGTTCATTATATAATCTTTTTAGTATAATAACAATGGCCCTAATTTCTATCTAATTAATAATATACTTTTCTCGGATTTCGAAAGTAACCCCACTATAATGGCCCAGAGCGTTCAAAGTCAAACCATCAATTTCGGCTAAAATGTTTGAACTCTATCTCGCTCTCGGTATTCCCCTGATGATACGGACACGGCGCGTCGAAACGCTGCCATCAACGGTCGATTCTTACAGCCACCTTCGGCAGCCCATATAATAAACATCCACGTGAAACGGCATAAATACGCGCCGCGCGCGTACAATCTGTAATTTACGCCCGGGGGACAGCAGACAGCGCCAACGTACATAGATATACACAAAGTCGCATCGGGCACAATGAGTTAGTATTATCCGATGGAATTTTGGGTCCGCTGGGCAGCGGCTCGCGCAGGCGCGCAACTGCGAAAGCGATTACAGATGTCGGCTTAATTGTCGAGCCGCTTTTGGTGCCGGTTCAATCGACTGGCCGCTCGGCCGAAAATGACGCGCGAGCTCCACACCCGGGTGTATACGTGTAATTCGTAACGCGTCTGTCGGCCGATAATGATTGTCCAACGTGGTGAGCAGCGCGTCGCGTGCGTATATGGCTTGGTCGACTCTCTCCTGAAATCCTAACGATTTAGTTTATTCGTGAATTTCCCGTCGATTTTACGCCCGAGCGTGCGGCGTGCAGTGTGGATTTATCGTGAAATCGAAGAGGATGCGCACGTGGGAGAGAGTATGAGATTAAGAGAGGAGTAACGGCATCACGCTTGACTTTGTGCCGCGGCGAAGCGTATATATCTCGCGGGGGGATCGCGAAAGGGTGAAAGGTGAGGAGGGGGCGGAGAGTATTATAAATTGTGGCTTACCGGTGGGAAATTAAAACTGGGCTGTGTATGTGGTTATATAGATGCGTGTGAGCAGAGGAGGGGTAGATGTGAGTGATAATTGCAGCTGATGATTAATTATTATCGATATTGGAAACGCGCATAATTCAATATTAATAATATGATAATTCCCCGATAGAGCTGCTGTATGCCTGCATTATTAGTGTGAGGAATTTTCCTTGGTCGTAATTGAGGTTATTCATGCGTCTGAGGCAGCTTATTCAATACATTTTGTATGTATAATATAGTAAAAGTTAGAATTTTCCTCTTAAATTCATAGATGTTTAAATATAAGGCAATTTATGTATTGAAAAATGTATATGAAATGTTATGAATCTACAAAATTGTTTATACTTCCTTGCTCATATTGACAATCGTCCCGTTGAAAAAAGAAGTTCAAGGTCGCGTCTTTTACTTTCAATTTATCATTTCAATATTTTCCTACAGAATATCGAGCACGTATATATTTGGAAGAATACATTAGAGGCCCTCCGATAATATTCGAAAAGTTCAACGAACCGGAACCGCGGGTGCACCGCTTCGGCAATCATATAGCTTTGAAGGTCAAAGAGGAGCAGATCGGGTATAAATAATCAGGGCAGATTTACCGGCTTAGCGAGCTCGAAATAAAAGCTTCCTTTACCTTCGCGATTATCTCGATATATAAAATGATAGGATAAAAATTGCGCAACAAAGGTATCACACGCGTATAATATAATCATCGTGCGAGAACTATAGCCGTGTAAATATAACCGCACAATTCGGCGGCCAAATTGAATATCCGCGCAAACAGCCGAATTAATACGCGCAACCAGCACTATTATCCGATACGTCCCGTTCTTACACAATTACAACAATAATCAGGCTAACAGCACGCTATTCTCCGATCTATTTCACGGTTCGTAACGCGGGCGCAAATGCATCCGTGCCTCACCATAATCCACCGCTTATCCACATACACGTTTTTATCCATACATGCATATATATATATATATATATATATATAGATAGATCCATGCGTCTATGTTGCAATCAGCCAGCGTTTAAACCTCGCATTCGCTGCGCCTTTGTACGATGACGTTCGATTATCCCGCAGTGGGCTGCTGCAAAGAGAATACGAAATAGAGCCTCTATATGCACGTCGCTGCGCCGCGGCGCTTTTCAAGGCATCGATTATATATCGGCGTGGCCAGGCCGCGAACGACGCAATGATAATCGGCGAGAGCTTCCGCGATGGGTCGTTTGGAGGGTGTACACAAATTAAATAAGCAGGCCGCGTGAGAGGCCAGTTTCGATCCCTTCCCTACCTCCCTCCTCTACGTGCACAGTGTATTAATAACGTGATAATAACATGTTACGCGGTATCATCGACGCGGCCGCGATCGTCTGGTTTTGGATGAATGAGAGATTTAGCGCGAGAGACGGGAGGGGTTATTCCTCGTTGATGTTTTAATTTATTTCGTATTAGGGATTGAGTGGCGCCGGGGCATTAGAAGTTATTAACGGGGAGCTGCGTTGAGTGGAAATGTGTGCAGTCTATCTGCCTTCGTTAGCAGAAATTGTCTGAAGTGCATTAATTTAATATTCTAACACTGTACTTTATACTGGTTTAATATTTGGTGTATTACAGTAATAGAATTTAAGATTAATTAAGAGCTTTGATCAGTTGTTGTCCTTAAAAAATTATTTACTCAAATAAATTTGATACGTACATCAAGCAACATACGACATAGAGTACCAACAATTTAAGACCGGTTCCATCAAAATCTATCGAGTTCCTGGACCTGCAGGTCACGCCAATGCCAACATTTAGAAATAGCCATATCTTTAGATACAATGGATCTAACTTTTTTTGTGTTTATTTTATCAGCTAATAGGGAGAATATGGGTTACTGACACCTTACAGGCTGGAGTTCCAGATGAGATATAGCTTTCAAAATCAAAGGACGCAGCACGGAATCTAAAATCTACACAAATCAGTTTCCTAGAAACGCTTTTTCTCCAATACGGGGCAGCCACGGTAGAGCAGTATACTACTCATATATGAGTTGAGGGCTGGCGGCGTAGATTTGGAGCTAGCGCCGCGAATTTGGGCCAGAGAAGACAGAATGAGATTGGCAGTGATGACATGTTTAACCATACCGCGAAAGAGAGCATAATGAAGGGTGCCAAGGACCATCTGATACCTACCACGGTTAGCAGGTGGATTTGGAGTATGCTTAGCTGTAAAAGAGTGGAGACCTATTAGGGCTCACACCATGTGGTGTTTGGTGATTGACGAATTTATCACACTACTGAATGAGGCAGGCTTCCTTGCACTGGCCTATGCGGATGACATCCTAATACTTGTGAAACCATAGTGTAAGTATGGTATGAGTCTTTCACCCTATCAGTGAACCCGGGTAAAGTCAACATGATATTGTTCACAACCAGATATAAGGTCAAACCTATTAGGGGGTGCAACTGGGTGGTAGCCTCTGAAGCTGGTCAATGAGGCCTAGAATCTGGTAGTGACGTTGGAGCCCAAACTGAATTGAGAGAAACCCATGGGATGTGGAGAAAATGCTTCCTTCAGCTCGAAGCCCTGAGGACGCCGAGTCTACAGGCTATCGAAGCAGATTAGCTAAGGGGGCAACACAATGCGTGTAAACCTTAGTGCGAAGCAGCACGTCTTGTGAGAAGAGCCACTCGCCTGGCTCACCACATAGACATAGGTCACCATTCGATTACGTATCCTAACGGCTATTAAATCGTTAAACTTTTAATTGACTTGAATAGTTCTAAAACGCCTGGATGTAATTATATGTTTTTAGTTAACAAGCTTAGGCAATAAGTTGAGCTTAACACCCTACTTTTCCTGGCTACTCGAACCCTTTTCACACTTCTGTCGGTGAGATGTCAATACACAACCACTGGACATTCAGTTGCCCCACGCGCGCGCCACACTCTTTCACATCATATCTCGATGCAATATCGATCCGCAGCACCCTCCCCCCTCTCTCTCTCCCCCTCTTTATCCCACTTCAGCGCACCTCGACCGCGCCGCAACAGCCGTCCATTCAGGAGTTCAGCGGGAAAAAACGCAACGCTTTGGCGCGTTATTGCCGCATTTGAAGTTTTAATAAAAGTTCGGCTCTTCCAGACCTCTCTTCACAGCCAACCGAGCGTGCGCCACGCGCGTTGTGGAGAAAAAGGACTGCACTTAATCCATTGGAATTTGCGCCAAACTATAATGGTTGCGTGTGCGCGTGTGCATGTGAGTGCGTGCCCGGGCAAGCGGAATTAAAGTATTCCGGGCAGCGATCGTTCGCGCGCGTGCGCATATTGCATGTACATCCCGCGGTATGCTCTCTCTTCCTCTCGTTCTGTAGTTGGCGAAACGGAAGTTGAGTTGATTGGTCGAAAATTGATTTCCCGCGTCTCTGCGGCATTTCGTATTATACCATCGAGTTGTCGTTTTCTCTTCTCTCTCTCTCTCTCTCTCTCTCTCTCTCTCTCTCTCTCTCTCTCGTCAATAACCCCATCAGTCGCAGGTGATAAAAACGTGTATGCGTGCGGCATAGAGACAGAGAGAGAGAGAGAGAGAGAGGGAGGGAAAGAGATGAGAGAGAAAAAGCCCCACAGCGACTTTACTGCTGCACGGTCGTTCGATATTCTTATAAATCTCACGCATCGATTCGATTTTATTAGGCATGTGTGCGCACGACGCTTACGCTTTTTTGTCAAGGGTTGAAAGACCCAACGCTCAACCTACATCGTTCTCGGTATTTTTTTTTGTTTTCCTTTTTTTTGTTTTACGAGTGCACGCGTATCCCGCTATAGCGAGTGGTATTCGTATATTTGCGGACAAATTTTTGCACTCTCCCGGTCTTCGTATATACATGTACGTATATATGTAGTCACAGGCGCGCCTTAATGCGGATAATCTGATTTCCATGTAAATTTAAAGAGTCTGTCGCGCACGCATGCATACAGAGGATTATTCAATTCTCGCGCCGAAAATTTTCGGTCGCACCCAGCGTGCTGCAATATTGCGCTTCTATATTCATGAGATACAGACGAGTCGAGAAGTTCCGAGTCTCTGCTGGCGATGCCGTCGTTTCACGCGCTGCACACGTGTATACAAGCTCGCGCGAATGACGCTAGAGGAGGCGAAGGAGGAGGTGGAGCGAATGCACTCGGCGGAATGGCAAGGGATGCCGTTGAGCTTCCGAAGGAATTTCGCGTATTTGCACGGGCGCCGAAGGTGCTTGTAAGATTTTTCGGGCTACGATGCAGTTCGAGTTTTGATATGACGGTTAAGGGAGCTGGATTTTCAAGTCGTTAATTGACACTAGTTGATTAGAACGAGTCAATAAATTGTGTTATCATGTACCTACGAGGTTTTCTCGAGGAGGTTTTCTCAATCAATCTGGAAATAATAAGAGAAATTCGTTTTAAATTGAAAAGTTCTTTTCCTTTTCCCGACGCTTTGATTACTTTGCCACGACTGCGGCAAAAGTTCTCCGATTAAATGTTTAATCAAAATCTATTTTTGTACAATAGTGTATCTTTTAGAATAGGTATTATAAAAAATATATATTTTTAAAATACCTATTCGAAACGAATACACTATTACTATAGAAATACTATCGAAATTGTAGAGTAAAAAAATGTATCTTTACAACGATTTCTATCGTAGAACCTGTCAAATATTTTATGAAAAATTAGGAAAAACTTTTTTCGAGCAAATGGCTCGTGCCACTTTATATTTGTTTTGTCCGGAAAAATATTCTCCCCGGAAACGGAGAACGAGTAAATATATCTCTGATATCGGTGTTTTCAAATAAGTCAAGTACTGGACTTTTTAGAGGTAGAAACGCTGGCATTTCGCGATAACCCAACGAAATACGCGAAAATACAGATGAATTTGTGAAGTGTCGAGACGTTTTAACTTTATATATTATTCATTCGCAAATGTTTAATTTCATTAGCTAGATTAAAAGCCCTTACGCCACACACTTTACATGTACCGCAATTTAAGAAATCTCTTCCAGCTATGAACCTCTCGGCTGAAATACTACCTCTCCCGGCACCTCCGTGCTCACACCCTGAAATTCAAATGAACCTAGCGCGCGCGCGCGCGTGCAATTTACGCCCACCGCTGAAAATCTTTTCGAAAAATACTCCCGACTCTGCACGCGCGTATAAAACTCGAGGTGAAACTCACGGATGATCAGACCAACTTTCCTCGCTCCCTCGTGTCGTAATATAATTTCCCAAGACAAACAACAAAGGCTCTTTATATATAGATATATACGTGCCCCACTGTTCCTCATGAGAGACTCGTCCCATAGTTCAACCAGGTACGCGTCTATATGTATATATATATACCCACACGTACGCGCAATCCGATTGAACTGGCGCTCGCGCGTTTCTTCGTCCAACTCGATCAACTCTCCACCGAGAGAGGCTGAGACAGCCCCCCCCGCACCAACCCTCCGCCCATCTCGGATACATACATGGTAAATACCTACTCGCCGCTGCCGTCTCCGCGAGTTTGGGAATTTCGAAACTCCCGTCTCGTAGCCGTTGTCGGCAGAAGCGACGACGGTGGCGGCGGCGGCGGCAGCTCTATAACTGAGTTACTTACGTGGGCTTTGCTCGCTCGCGCTTTCTTCGCGCTGAAACGGAACGAGCGAGCGAGAGTTCCAGTGCCCAGGATATACATATGTGTGTGTGTGTGTGTGTGTATACGTATAGCTGGCGAGAAGGAGTTATACCAGCGCATAATGGAAATATTTATTCAAGAAATTTCCCAAGTAGTCGACAACGGAGACTGCAGTAGTAGTACCATAGTGGCCTAGATTTTTGCTGGTGTCTCAGTATATATATATATATATATATAGAGAGAGAGAGAGCGACAGCGAGAGAACAAACTGAACCCTCGCAGCCGTCAAGACGTTTGCCTTTCACCCTACTACTTCGATGGCTCAGCTCTTTGTTTCGAGTGAAGGGGAAGCGCGAAGAGTCTCGAATATGCGGCGATTTCCGAATTTTAGCCATTGATGTGTTGTGCGTCGTTGGCGAGAAAATCGAATGACTCAGCCGCGCATACTTGCGTATATAATCGGTGAGAGGCGCCATTTCTCACGCAGCTTCTTCTTTTTCCTGCGCTGCTTAGACTGCTGCTACCGTTGCTACTTTCGCTGAATTCATTAAGTATACGTTATACGCGTACTACTCGCACCCCCTGCTGTTTTCGCGAGAGAATAACGGAGAGCAGTGCAGCGCATCAGGAGCTTTGATTTATACGCGCAATTACATCCGCTTCGAAAACATCACAGAGAGAAAGCTGCCGCTGCTACTGCAGCAACGCTGCAGCTTTACTTTTTTATTTTCTTCTTCAATTTTCCATCCGGCCGGAGGCGGAGAAAACGTAATTAAGCGGCCGGCAGTACGGCGCCGAGATTAAGCGGCATTAAAAAAGCCTCAAGACACAGAGCGCGGGAGCTTCTCGCTACGTACGACCTCGTTCGAGTGGTATATAGATACAATTTTGCCATTGTTTTTCCGTTACACGCACTCGCAGCATCCTCCCCGCCGATTTGATACGTGGCCGGGATGCGCTACGGCTATTCCACTGCGTCAGCATCGCGGCCGGCCGATGCAATCCCGTTTCCTCGCCGGCTCATTTATTTAAAGGCCCTTTATATAAATCAGTTATATAGAGCGCGCCGAGGCACCGGAGCCAATCCTCGGGAACTAATCCCGGATTACAACCTTATACGCGTCTGCGCTGCGGCGATAGAGTTTCCTCCCTCCCTCCCTCTCTCTACCTCCTGTACTCCGCCGTCTTTCCATCCATTATTTTCTATCCATCTGGTTTTTGGGGCCCCCCCCCCCCCCCCCCCCCCCTTCCGCGGTTGGGGGTGAAATATTTATCGGAGGTGAGCTTCTTCGATTCTAGGTGTATAGAAGCGCTACGCGCGCACCTCCGGCGATGATAAACACGCTCTAATTAAGGGAATTACTATTTTAACGAATGTTCAGCTGCGCTGCAGGATCGCTGAATAATTGAGGGCCGTTTGTCTCTCCGGGTCGTCGGTGCTGAGAAAAGAGAAAGGATGAGCGAGCTAAGGTTGTAACGAATTCAGCTGGATTTCTCTCTGGCTTCTTCGTTCTGTTTAGCTTTTGTTTGCAAAAGGAGCTTCTTCAATTACAAAATGTCCGTATAAAAAATTTAACGTGTCCGTTTTAACATATATATTTCGAAAACTATATGAAATCTTTCTTTTATAATTTAAAGTTTGTTCCTGAAATAATGAACTCACGAAACTCTTTCATCACAATCAAAACTTTTTCTTTCCCTCCTATTACCCCGCCGCACACGAAATTCCATTTAATTAACCCACCGAGTCAGCCGAGTCGCACCGCCTCTAAAAAATTCATGCACTTTTTGCGCCGGGATAATACGATTGGGATTCACGCGCTATACCCCTTCGTCGCTCGGCTTCGAGTAGCAGTTCTCAACTACGGAAAAAGCGCAGGGCTAATATCGCCCGGAGCGAGTTGGGAATCGAGCGACTACTTCCTGTCCGCAACTTGCCACTTCGTGGGTAGAAATTCGTCCCGCGGAATTTCCCAAAGAAAGACCGAAGCCCGGCGAGAGACTTCTAGAGAAATGTTTCGTCGATTGGCCCTTCTCTTCCCGTTATCATAAGTGTATTGCTCGAGCGACGGAGCGAATCACCTTTGAAGACGTACAGATAAATATTGATGAGTAAACACGTAGTTTGTATTTTTATTAAATCCGACCCAGGCTCTTTTGATCCCGCACGGCGAAGTTCAGTGTTTTTCTCTGTGGCGAGACTGTTTTTATTTATACGGTTTTCTTCGATCTATCCGTTTTTATTTGATAAGTTACACGGTGAAAGTTCGGATGGCATTTGAGCGTTGTGCCATTCTCTGGCTCTACTTCTCGAGTCTAAGAAGTATTGCATTTTTTAGATTTACTATGTCTACTTTTAAAAAATGAGAACGAAGATATCCCGACCAAAGGCTCAACCACATTTTCACAATAACATTTTTTATTAAAAAATATGTTTTCGCGGAATTTTGGCAGATATTTTTTTGACATATAAAGAGTATA